>NW_022261798.1:38329-58120 GCF_009602425.1 Actinia tenebrosa | reverse complement strand
ATCTAAGTCAGGGCATGGCTAACTCAGAGATAGAACCCTCAAACAACCTCTGGGCTGATCTAAGTCAGGACATGGCTAACTCACAGATTGAACCCTGAAACTACCTCTGGGCTGAACTAAGTCAGGGCATTGCTAAATCATGGATAGAACCCTGAGTCAACCTCTGGGTTGATCTAAGTCAGGGCATGGCCAACTCACAGATCGAACCCTGAAACAACCTTTGGGCTGATCTAAGTCAGGGAATGGCTTACTCACAGATAAAACCTGAAATAGGTAATTGATCTGTGCTTTAACTCTGTCGTGCAATATCAAAACAAATCATTTCACAAATGTAACAGATTTTCAACTCCTTATAACCTGAATCAAATTAGCAATGAATAATTGATAATATTAATACTTATCAGTTTTAACAAACATATTTTACTGTAAATCATACCCTTCGAGGATTTAAATCTCAAAATCAATACTGAAATCTAAACTTCGCAACAATCAGTCTATCAATAACACGATGAATATTTGTTCAAAAATACTAATTACTTAAACAATTAACATTAATATTTAATCATAAAACTCATAAATTATCATTAGGATTTACAAGGATGATCAGATTATGAGCGATATTTATTTATGCAGGATTTATAGTTTTGATAGTGAACAAGCTTGATATTTTGAATCACACATATTTGTTAAATAAATTCAGTGCCGCGAGCTCTCTACCTCAGGATATATTTTAAAATTTAAACCCAAGTTAGATTCGTATAGATGAATCATTTATAGTCTTGAAATTTTTTGGAAATTCTTTAAATTCATTGATGCATAATGATTGGATTTAAAAACTAATTTAAAATACATCTTATAGTGAGTAAAATCGAAAATTAAGAGTGAAGACGCTGTAGTTTTGAGCCCTTCTCGTGGCAATCAGTCTCCATTTTTATCAACGATTAACCACACCGTTATAGAACAAATTTGGTTAATAAAATTTAATTTTTAATAGGTTAAAATAAGAGAAAATAAATAAATACTCACTCAGGATTGTCTGCAATATTCAAGCAACGATGATATTTCATCAAAGCCTCTTTGAAAAATTCTAGTCTTTTCTCTTCAAATTCTTGGCACTTTTGAAACTGTCGGGTCATTCCTTCTGCATATGTATCGTTGTATTCATTAGTTATTTCCTCAAGTCGTCTTTCATATTTAGCTTTAGCTTTCTCCATGTCATCTTTCTTTTTTTCAACTCCATCTTCGAGCTTTCGAAGTTTTTCTTGCGGGAAACTAACGTCGTGACTCGCATCGCTCACTTGTTTTTCAGCTTGTTCTTTCGCTTTTGTAGCCCCGTGGTAGGCCTTTTTTGCTCTCATTACCTTCATTAGATATTTAGCCCAAGGTTTCTGGGCTTTCGCAAAGCCATCTTCAGCATCTTTAGTTTCTTTCCATTGGAATAACGACTTATGGTAGTTTTCGTTTTTCCACTTCTTCACCAACTCGTACACATCATTCATCAAGTCTTCCTTACACTTTACATGAATGTTTGAACGAGAGTTTGCTTCATTCACTGTTCCTTTCATTGCTTCCTCCATAGTGTTATATTCAGGGCCTAGTTTGATAGTTTCTTCCCATTTTTTAGCCCAGTTTTTCAGCTTGTTAGCGTACTTTGCTTCGATCTCAGCTCTCTCGGCTACCAACTTCATCAACTCGTCACATAACTTTGCTCCATCGTCAATGCGTTTTACAGTCCTTCTGTAGTTCCCAACATCCCAAAAACTATCCGACGAAGCACTTAAGTTCTCGTCCGAGCCCCTAGGTGTTCCTCTAACTGACATTTTTGAGTCTTAAATGCATAAAATGAGCTAAAAGTAGAGCATAATCTTTACTATTCTTGACGAGATCTTTCCAGGTCTGTTTAGAGTATAGAATGTCTATGGGGGGAGGCGCTGGGCGTGTTTTGGTCTCTTGCGCATGCGCATTATTCATTTTGCGTTCCTGAGGCAAAAAAAACTTTCCGGCAGGAAAAAAGATAATGTAAAAAATTTATTCGTTTTGTTTGAAATTCAAATTTATATTTCCTTTTAGAAGTCTTATAATGAAGCAACTAATAAACTTGAACTCATGCCGGGAAGTTGTTTTAAAAATCCGTGTTTGTAAATAACTCGAGTGTGCAGACCACGGTATGACGTATGAGTGGGCGTTACTCAAAAATACTACACAGCTTTGAGGAGGGGAGTCGAAAATATGTTTTAGGCTAGCAAGAAAAGATACTTCTTTATGAAAAGGAATGAATAATCGAATGGAAATATTTTTTTGGGTGCAAAAGCTTTAATTCTTGTATAATAAACTACTTTTTTTTCGTAGATTTTAGTATGGGTTTCCTGTTGTTAGTGTAGAGATTTTGTGACCACTGCTGTCATTTTTGAATATAAATTTCGTGACATTAGCCTCTGATACAAATAACGATATCTCTTAATGCTAAATTTTTCAATCGAAAGACAAACTTTAGTGTGCTTTATCCCTTTCAGCTTTCGAGTTTTTTCGCTTTCTATTTTTCTATGCCATTTTTATCGTCACATTAATAAAGTCTAGTCTCGTTCCCAAGAAAATTGATCCCCCGTCACTCCAAAAACCTGTAATTTATATTCATGGCCTACACACTGCTATATTTTTAACTCATACATATTCGATAACGACTTCAAATGCTTTAAGAATGCTTAAATATTTTGCTTTTTGTTTTTTGAGGGGGTATTTGGGTTTTCTGGGTGATTTTTTTGCGTGAATTTTGGATAAATTTGGGTTGAAATTACGTTAGAAATTTCTTGGATTCTGCGCGCCTCGTGTAACGCCAGAACGAGGCTCGGTTTCTCGTCGTCTAAGTTGATTGACTGATGTTCAAATATGGCTACCTCATTCTTGAAAAACGCTTCATTCCTCGCTTCTTTTAACTGCAAATCCACTCCCAACAACCAAACTAGCTGTTGATATTAATTTCGAAGTCATTTGTTTGGTTTTTAACGGGTATTTTTGAGTTAGAAGAGCTTGGTTTTATCGCGTGACGTCGAGGAAATCGTCGCTTACTGTTTATTCTTGTGCTGGTTTGATATGCGATACTACAGTCAAAATGAATAGCAAGCCCAACGACGACTCGGGAGTTTTAGAGGTGCAGCAAGAGATAACGACTACCGAAGAAACTCAAGGATCTGTCCTGGAAAGTAGACCTGAGAGAATCCGTCGATTAAACCGAGAAAGACAGCGAAGAAGGCGAATGAAACTGAAAATGTCACGCCAGGATGAACCAACCATGGCGTCCGAATCGAGTAGTAACGTTAACATGAACTTAGACAACCTTGAAGCGGTGTTTGAAAACGCTAACACTGGCCATGACAGGGACGATATTGAAGTAAAAACTGATTCCGAGCATGCAGAAACTGGTTTAGGAAAGACTAGAGCAACTAGGAGGCGGATTTCGCGAAGGAAAAGGACCCCAGTGAATGTTTCTTCCCCAGGAGAGACGGCTAACCAAGGTGTTAGTGAGTCGGCAAACAACGCCATTACTGAAGTTTGTCACGGAGGACAGCTTACTACACCGAGTAACGAGCTTTCTGAAGCCACTGATCAACTAGCTGTGCTTGTTGTGGCTAGCGAAATCGAGGTATTTGGTGAAAATCCCAGTAATAGTGGGGTTTTGAACGGCGCTGGGGAGGAGGAGAGCCACGAAAACGCTTATGCTGACACCGGAGAAGCCAAGCGATCAACCCGATCAAGAAAGCGGGAAGATGGCGATGAAGCTCGTATTCCTCGAAGGAAACGCTCCAGTACCAACTCCGAAGAAGAAATCACCGTTCGCCGTGAAAAACAACGCGAGCTCAAACGAAAGCAGAAAGAAAGAATGACGCCAGACCAAGTTGAAGCTCTTCGAGCGAGATACAGAGAATGGAGACGAAGGAGAAAAGAAGTTATGACGTCCGAGCAACTTGAGATAATCCGACGTGGTAATCGCGAAAGGCAAAGGCGAAGGCGCGAAAGACTTGGTGTTCGTAAACGTGCAGCTTCGACTTCTTCGCAAAGCCGGGGAGCTAGCGAAGCTGTTCTTCAAGGAATTAGGAACATGCAGACACAGGGAAGGAGTGCTTCGGAAGCCTCTTCAGCTGGAGATTCTTCCAAAGGAAGCGTTTCAGAGCTTATGACGGCGAGTGGTTTGCTCGATGACAAGACAGCTCCAAGCAGCGTGATGGGAAGTAATTTGCCTTCAAATTTGCCTACAATGGTAACTCATTTACAAGCTTCTATAGCAAATAATCCCAACCCTCAAGTGCCAACAACAAATATTGTGTCTGTACCAGCAAGTTATGCTCAACTTCAAACAACAACAATTCCAGTAATTGGGCCACAGGGTACGCTACTCCCAGGAATGGCGGCTGGGACTTTTTTCCCTGGCGTTACGATGCCTGGGATGCAAGTGGCTGGTCTACAAGGGGCTATTTTTCCAGGTATGCCTGTTCCAGGAAGTGCTGCACAAGCAGGAATAATCCAGAGCTCTGGGAATCAAACCATTACTACCATTCCAATGTCTGGTGTTCCTGGAATTCAAACTGCACAAGGAGGATTTTTGTCTGGAATACCAGTGACCAGCACGCAAGGTAATGTACAAGGCGTACAACAAACATATCCTAACCTACCTGGATTTCCAAGAGAAGGTCAAGTTCTGCATAATTTCCAGACGCTACTGCCTATAACCCCTGTACAAGGACAGACACCTGGTATGACATTTATAACCCAAGTACCATTCACAAGTGCTGGCCAGTTTCAAGGATTACCTGATCCTAAATATACAGTAGCTAATCAAGCCAGTGCTCAAGTACAAGGTTTGCCTCCTGTTACACAATTAGTACAAGTTCCTATTCCAGTGGATAGTACCCCTGCTGAAGACCCAAAACCTGCAGCCACAGAGCAACCAGGACAGACCAAGGGGAAGCCTAAGACAAGAGGAAGAAAAAGGAATACATCTGCTGCAGAAATGCTGGCAAGTTTGAGTAACTACGTTCCTTCAACAAGCACTCCAATGGCGTCCATGCTGTCAGCCCTCGCGTCGTCGGCAAGAGATAGACAGTCATCATCTACACCTCAAGGAACAGAAGAATTAACTGGCGAAAATGCTCAGAACAAGACTATCGTCATAGAGGCTTCACAAGGTCAGCAAAATCCATCACAAGCAGCCTACGGCATGTACGTCACTCAACCAAGAGGAATCGATCCCTACATGCTTAGAACAGTTGTATCAACAGTGCAGACTCACACTACCATAGATGTAAACTCCAACAATTATACTCTTGCTGCAACAAGTAATGGCCCATCCAATATCCCACATATGAATACCTTTCTAACAGCCATTGGAGGACCACAGCGATCAACTGCAGTCCCTTTAACAGCAGCACAAGTGACTAGAGTCCCAGGCCAGCATGTTGTTGATGCCGATATGATATCTGTTGCAGTAGCAACGGACATGATACAGAAAGCAACCAAAGGTACCAATACTGGTAAAGTAGAGAATCCTGATAGCCTTATATCTGTGGGAACAATGACCGACTCCCTGTATCGATCCTCTGTAGCTACTAATACTGAACTGGCCAATAACAGTGGGGTGCCGATAGAAATCAAAGTTGAAACTGATGAGGAGGTTTAAACTGCATATTATAAGATCAAGGTACTCGAACACTCATGCCAAGGAAGAGTTGGTTGTTATGAAGTCTATCCAACAAATACTCAACCTATTAACTTGTTCTTTGAAAAAGACTCGCTAGAAGTATTTTTATTACAGGATATGACTGATCATACTGTATAACAACCAAGAGATATCATGGCGTCAACATGTATACTGGTCCAGGAACCACTACATGGCTTAGAAGATGTACCTACAAACGGTAAAGTAGAGCAACATAAAAATAACAAGTCTGGTACTTTCTTGTGATGTGTCATATTATGTTGCACAAAAGTTACCAAGTAGACTGCAAACAATAAATCCATGAAACACTAATTACTAAATAGTACAAAATAGTGCTAATTAAACAATAGAAAACAATGGAATTAGCATGAAATTGTGCTATTTAGTATTAATAAAGTTTCATGGTTATATTGTGTGCACTCTACTGTATGTTTCTCCATTAGAAGGTACTGTCATTATAAAATAATTCTATTGATTTAGTTAAGTTGGTGTTATGATACCTGTCGTTACTACTGTACTTACTGTGTTCTAGTAGAGTGCTTTGTGGGGTCATCAAAAGTTGCATCTTATTTTCAAAATTTTCAAAATATAAAGATTTCTGTAGTTAATGTTTGTGATTTCGAAAATTATTATAGTTGAAACTAACTTTTTTGGTATTTGGTGGATTTTAGTTTTTGCAATAAACTTAATTTAACTTTGAAAATACTGTAATGGAAAAGTTAGTGTGTCTATTATCCCAAGTTACTAACTCACAGATCAAACACTGAAATAACCTCTGGGCTGATCTATGTCAGGGCATGGCTAACTCACAGATCAAACCCTGAAATAACCTCTGGGTTGATCTAAGTCAGGGTATGGCTAACTCACAGATTAAACCCTGTAACAACCTCTGGGCTGATCTAAGTCAGGGCATGGCTAACTCACAGATTGAACCCTGAAACAACCTCTGGGCTGATCTAAGTCAGAGTATGGCTTACTCACAGATCAAACCTGAAATAACCTCTGGGCTGATCTAAGTCAGGGCATGGCTAACTCACAGATCAAACCCTGAAATAAGCTCTGGGCTGATCTAAGTCAGGGCATGGTTAACTCACAGATTGAACTCTGTAACAACCTCTGGGCTGATCTAAGTCGGGGTATGGCTAACTCACAGATTGAACCCTGGAATAACCTCTGGACTGATCTAAGTCAGGGCACGGCTAACTCACAGATTTATCAAATATGAATTTGGGGTGTTTACACATTTTTGATTTATCCTGAGATATAAATTTATTGGAAAAATAGGATTTTATAGTAATATTCTAACGAACGAACGTAATATATCATAATCTTGAAAATTTCTAACGATTTAGGGTTTTCCATTTCATATAATGTTGATCTAGCATTCTAGTGTCCAAAAATATAATATATATTAAAATTTTTTAACTCCTTCTCTTCATAGCAGTTATCATTGTTATCTTTAATGTAACGACACTATCATAACACAGTATGGAGATGTTTTTGTATGAGTGGAATGTATGTACATTGTACATAATACTTTTTCGAATTCTTAAAGTACTGCTATTTTGATTGACTATGGATTTATTTTCTCAGCCTCAATTTTGTGCAGAATATTCATGTGTTCCAGTTAAGATCTGTTGAATTTCGAAGAGTTTGTATTGCGGAAGTTGTGCATTCTTTACTTTCCCGTTGGTATTTATGAATATTCAGACATTAAAACGCTAACCGTGAGTAAACGAATCTATCATCAAGGAACAGAGCAGTTTTTTCACGAATTCAAAAAAGGTTTATTACGACATGTGTAAGATGCATTACAGCTTCAATTTTTGTTGTATTGTCTTTCCCACTCATATGAAAACCTCTTTTTGAAACAAACATATATCCATGGTAACCATATTTTTAATAAGTAGTAAAAGGTTTTCAATTTATTAGCATAGTCAAAATATTTACTAGTATGTTTTATGGAAAAAGTGCATATCATAAGTAAGAGTAATCGCAACATTCAAAAATTGAATATTCCAAGATGTATTCTCAAGAGTGTATGGACTACCGATAGAGCTTTCCTGAATTCGCTTGAGTGACCACAAAACAATGTCTACAAGTCGAGGTTAGACATATTTAGTATAAATACACAGGTGATTATTGAAAATCTTGTGCTCTGATTGGTCGAGGAACTCAGATTATCACACGGTAATCACCTCCAGCGATAATCCAAAATGGCGGCCAGCCATAAAATGTCTTTTATCTTCTTTTTTTTCTTTTTTTGAAAGAATCATGCAACTGTGTATTTAAACTAAAACAATTATTCACCTCAGGCTCAGTGAATATCGGGAATAATGACCTCAACTTCGTTTCGGTTATTATTCCCCGATATTCGCTTCGTCTTCGGTGAACAATTGTTAAATATTTACAATTTCCACCTCAACTTATAGATATTGTTTCGTGGTCACAAGATCAATCCACTGAAAAAGCCATGATATATAGTAAAAACTTTATACTAATTGTGAGAAAGGTTTAATCACAAGTTGCACTGAATAACATTAATACAAAGCACAGATGATATGCTTTAATGGACTGGTTTTCACCACTTTGGTGTGAATGATCCTCAGACTAACTAACATGTTTTTAGAGACCAGGGCTTTCAGATTGTTTTAGAGTAGATGGCCATAAGTCAGAAGTAGCTGGCTGTGATCGAACACAAGGAACAGAAGATATTTTATAGAAAAGAAAAAGTAGCCAGCTTCACTTTGAAGCAATGGTAAGAGCCTTGGCAGCTGTCAGCCGATTCTGAAAGCCCTGAAATATACTCTCCTGCACTTTACTCCTTTGCTCCTTGTTCTCTGACTTATTACCTTGACCTTGTGAAACTAAAGAAAATTGGTTAATAAAAAGATGACCACTGTTTTCATCATTACCAAAATCACAACTCCCGTATTCCAGGATCATAGATTAATGTACTAGTCATCAGAGAATATGGTTAAAAATGCAGTTCTCATTTTATAAGTCAATAGTTTTGAAAAACTCTGACTTCTGTGGTTTTAGCAATAGGCCCTTGCAGCTCAGCAATCACGTGCTGATTAATTCACTGAGAGCAAATGAATGAACATCTTGATTCCCATGGGTGAAATATACTGTTGAGCAAACACTTTCTACAACCTGTTTCGAGAGATTGTAATAAAACTGCATTTTGTAACACACTGGTTACACATCGTTTCATTCAGTTCTTTACAAGTAGATTAAAAGAATCACCAATTTAAAATATAAAATTTTGCTCACTAGTACAGACACATGACCTTGAACTGAAAGGGCCTATTCCAAGGTTGAGGTAGAAACTGGGTCAAGATGGCATTGTAGTACATTTTAGGACTGTTTTAGGGGCCGTATTTCCAAGATGGCATCTATTTTATCCCCTAAACAGTCCCACAATACATTGCAATGACAACCAAGTTTTTCCCTCAACCTCGAAGCGGATTTAGATTAGGCTGGTGAATATACTTAACCTATGCATTAAGATACTATTAAACATCTATATCTCTGTAATGATTACAAATAATCCAGAATTTTTGCCAAATATCATAACGTTGAACCTACAATCACTGACAAAAGGTTTGGCACTTTTTGAATGCAAAGAAATATCTAATAGGATAACACTCCATAGTGGACAGTAGAAAGCCTTTCTGCTATTTTTCATAAACATGTAAATTTCAGATGTAGCTGCGAGCTAGCTCTGAAATTTGGTTTTGCTTGTGAGCACTTCCAATTGAACATAACACACTTATATTTAAAGTATATATCAAGGAAAAAATATATTTAAAAAAATACTGCAATCATACTACTACACTGTTTACACATATAAGTGATTTTGAAAATAGAGGATATTACATGGACGAGCGGAGATATGATTTTCAACATGAGAATATAAGATTCCTATCTCCAAGCGGCCATGTAATATTCTGTTTATTATATAATTATATATATAGTTATATACAATGAAGTATGTTTTGGCTTTTTCAGGCAATTCTTTCCATGTATTTTTGAATAGCCATCGCAATGGTGTTATTTTCACATGTGAAAATAACATGTTATATTCACGTGTAAAGATATCAATTTTTCGAAATAGAGAAAAATAGATATTTCATTGGTAATTATATAATAAATAATTTTATTTCCTTGATATACACCTTAAGACTATTATGATTTATGTGATGTCTATATTATAATCTTTAAGGTATCAAGCCTTATTGTGAACTCTGAGAAGGATAACTAGAATGTGCACTTTGTGAAAATAGAGGTTTTGCACCATCACGTGATGGCTGCCATGCTAGATGGCAGGAACAATACAATCATTTTACATGAGAAAGAATTTGATTATTCCTGAGCGCAAAGGGATTTTATTGTTCTGCCATCTAACCACAGCCAGCCTAAGCTGTTCTATTGGTGTGGACATGTGATGGTGCCAAATCTCTATACATTAGGATATTATAGAAGTCTGCGATTTTGGATGTGTCAGATCTAAAGACTATTCAGCTAGTTTCATGACTCTGAAACTTTCATTCTTTAGTCTTCTTTCAACAAAACCTAGCACAATATCGGTATAATATGTATGTGTGTGTATACTTTATATAAATAATATTACTGTGGTTTTCTAAAATTCTTCGAACTCTGTCATTTTAACAGCTTGTTGTGAAATTGTTTTTTTCACTACTGCCTATCAAGAATATAAAAAGTACCAACTGATTATTTTAGAATGACTGCAGCGAAAAATCTAATTTCAGTGGCAGCTTTGACGGCAGCTTGCAACTAGTGAGGTCGCAGAATATCGAAAACCACAGTTATCCAGTAGTCCTATTTCTTGTTCTATAAACAACAATATACGGTGAAAATTTTCATTTATACAGGTTTAGCCTAGATTATAGCTAACAATAGATCCTTATACAATAGATTATAGACCATGTTACATTGATCTCTTGGGAATATTTCCTTTGTTGACTAGAAAATCCATTATGGATGCAACAAAGACAAATAATTATTATTTCGAAGAGGTTGGAATGGGAAAGCATGCCCAACGAATCCAATCATAGACACAATGCCCTCGTTAAAAATGATTAATGAGAGTGAACGAGAACAATAGAAATCACAGGCCAGGAGAAGTATGTAAATTGGTTGCAAAATCATCCTTATTTGCTTTCAACTTGATACTGAATTTTCTCAGTTACTCACTCCAGTTTCAAAAAAAAATAGTAGACCATTTCACAAGTAGTATGTAAATATTCATGTATGATGTTTGTTGGTCTTATGACGACCCACTATAGATCACCCATGAATATATAACTATTATGCAATGTGATTATCAGATATTTCCCGATATTTACTGAGCCTGAGGGGAATAATCCTTTTAGTATTTTTAACACAAGTGAATTTAATAAATAACGGAGAGAGAGTTTTGCTACCCTTTCTCAAATGTTTTTTATCTCTGTAAGTGACACAAATCGGCAAACCGGTGAGCACATGCACTCTGTATTCACTGTAGGTAAATATAGGAGCATAAGATGTAAATTGTAACCAATGAGTGCTCCGGATTTATTATATTCACTTGTGTGAAAATACTTATATACATGTATGTATTACCTAGTAGCTTAAACCATAAAAATGAGTCCATGTGGTTAATTGCGGCAGACTCACATTATAGAATAAGAAAATGGGACTATTGATGAACTAACAAAGCTAAAAGATATAAAAACAAGGTAGTCAAAGCTTTTTAAAAAAGCTTAACTCTGTACATTTAGTTTTTAACCAGTTATTTTAACCATTAGTAATAAAGATTACTGTTATTAAAAATTCACTGTCTTGTCCTTGTTCTTGTTCGAAGAAAAACGGGTTCTTTGAATGTTCCCTTCAGTGATATGAAACACTGGAAGTTCTAGGTGTTTTCTAAGTTCTGTATCACTGAACGTAACATTGACAAATCCTGGGTTTTTGTTGTTAAAGTTTTCAATTTTTTTTAAAGCTGTGAGTGTACAGATGGCCTCGGCAACTGTGCTCTCTTTTATCAATAATTCTTAATAGCACAGTCTTCAACCAGGGCATTAATACAATGCATTACTTTCTCATAATGCACCATGAAGGAGCCTTGTTCCAACTTGAGATTGCTAACTGCTTGTGATGAAAGTGATGGTAATCAACCATCATGCCCCATCCCCATCTATCCCTTAACCACCCATCACCCTCGGGGGCGGATCCAGGATTTTGTTCAGGGAGGGGTGCTGCACACAAAGTTAACCCAGGGAGGGGTGCACCCTTTAGAATCAAAGGGGAAAAAATTTTGTATTAATGTTACCGCATGTCGTACCATGCATTTTCTGTACCATATGTTTCGCTATCATATGAAAACAACTCTGTATTATCTACTCTTTAAGATATACATTTATCAATAAATCATTATCAACCAATACAAAACAATAATGAGGGGTGGGCACCCCCTACACCCCTCCCCTGGACCTGCCCCTGCCCCAACGTATTATTTACAGGAGTATAAAAATGCTGCTATAACTCCTAGACTTATTCATAAGGGTTCTTTGACAGGCTTATAACTGGGAGTTAGTTAGGGCCGGGGAGCTATTTATAAGGGAGGATTATGTGTGGAAGGGAAAAAAATTGGTTTAAAGAGGGAACTGTCACTCATGTTTTTTCAGAATTTTTCTGCAGTTTTCCTACCTACAAAAAATCAACTTCTAAATTCCAAGGAATTCATTGAATCAAAAGCCACTGTATCATATGAAAACAACTCTACTGCTAAAAATCCCTTTTATTTATCATTTATTCATACRAAATATYGACAACATTTCCTGAAAAATTTCACTTCACRGAATTCGTACATACGGTTTGTTGACAGTTGGGCTTCCTGTGGTCCCTTCGAGGAACATTTGCCACGCACATGCGCAGTTCGGTCTCTTTCGTGGTTGCCATCTTTGGTTCGCAAAGTAAGTTAATAGGTTGTAAAATCTGTTGAAAATCTTCACCATCCTAACTTAAAACGGCTTGAAATCTTTGGAAAGTATGAGAATAAACATTGAATAAATCTTCTAGCGTTTTATTTTTTTGCTTAGAGAATAAARGCGTTTGATATTTTGGACTTAAAATGTCTGCTCTATTTATATCAACTTCTCTTCAGAGAACTTTATTTTTTTAGCGAGTATCTAGGATCCGATTGATGTAGTATTTTAAGGAGCTTTAGYTTAGGATATTTATCGTTATTTGGAAGTCTTATTTTGGGAACAGCAGGAGAAATTGGAAGGAAAATGACTAAATAATATATACTCTGTTCTCTCTCCTTTCTCTCTCTCTCCTCTCTCTCTCTCTTTCTTCTTACCTTCGATTTTACTCTAGCTTACCAAATAGTGCTGTGTTCTTTCTGTTCAACAGCATGCTTATTCCGAAGAAGAATCGAGTTGCTATCTACGAGTACCTCTTCAAGGAGGGAGTCTGTGTGGCAAAGAAGGACTTTAACAACCCAAAACACATGTGCATTGAAAACGTGCCAAACCTTCATGTCTGCAAAGCAATGCAGGTATACAAACCATGATAGCTACTTAGTTGTTGTTGTTGTTGTTGTTGATAGAGTGGATTTAGTCTAACTGGTGAATAGTTGACCTCACATAAATTAGATCAGTCCTTTACTATTATAGTCAACGTCACATAAATTGAAAATTCATGGGCCAACAGTTTGAAAATCRGGGGAGAAAATAAAGATGTAATCAACTGTCTCTTCACACATTCTCTGGTAAAGTATGGCCATTGGTTTGTTGTGTATATATTATTTTAGGTGACGTCAACTAAATAATATTATCTAAGTTAGGTAAATTTATCTAACTATTCAACAGTGTGACTACATGCACTCTAATGTGTCTATTTAATGATAATAATAATATTTCAATATGAGTATACTCATATCAGCRTTCCTGGTCTCAGCATTACGTGAGCAGTGCTTGTTTRGTATCTCCCTTGATTCAATGGTTTTTAGGTTTTTTCTCCAGTGTAACATAATTTTATGCTGGGCCCGGTTGTACGAAGCGTGGATATCGCTATCCGATAGATAAATCCTTATCCAGTGGATAAGTCGATGCTGTTATCCAATAAATGTATCCACACTGGATAAGATTTATCTGACAGATAGCACTATCCACCCTTCGTAYAACCAGACCCTGATCTTATGTAATATCTATTGTGACTCCTTCTATAGTTTGTAACGGTTTTATTATTTTTTGGTATTGCGATGTAAGCTGTGCTGTATGAATAATTCATCATTATACACACCAGAGAGAGGTCCAGGATTTTCTCCGTGTACTCAACCTTCTAAAGGAATGTGTACAATAGTGTACTCTATTAATATATTATGTATAATTAATAATTTAGTCCCTCAAGTCCAGAGGTTACGTGTCGGAGCAGTTTGCTTGGAAACATTTCTACTGGTACCTCACCAATGAAGGTATGTGAGTAAAACACTTCTAAATACTTCTGGATAAATAGTTTTACTAAATTAGAATCTATAGACCGCTTTACCTTGTGCATTATATTAACCCCTTTTAAACCACACCTATTCTTGAGAATAAGATTCTTTGTTTGAGTAGTATCTATGTGAAATTCTCCCTAATATCCTTAATGCCGCACTTTTGACCCTTTTAACCAAGGTATTTAGTAATGTTATTATCATTGTCATACAGGTATTACATATTTGAGGGATTACCTTCATCTCCCCCCTGAAATCGTCCCTGCCACGCTCAGACGACAAGTCTCTCGAGCCGAGACAGCAAGACCCCGACCCAAAGGTAAACACACAGACTCTTATGTATTATATTTATTGTATGCTCACCTCTGGACTCAATATCCTGGGCTAAACATGGTCATGACTTTGTTTCAAGAGGATTAAGATTAATTCTCATACTCATGAATATTTAATGAGAAAACAAAGCAAATCACTACTTTGACGGTGGTTTGGAAACGTGTTCTTAATTTGCATTAAATTTCATAAACTTTTTCTTTGATTTTCTCCAAGAAATATTCATGAGTTTTAGAAGTAATATCAAACACTCGAGAGMGTTCTTCCTCCGATTTCCAAACACCTCAAAGTCAGTTAAAAAACCTCGGCTGTGCCTCGTTTTTTCAACTCACTTTTCGGTGTTTGGAAATCGGAGGAAGAACTCTCTCAAGTAATTGAAATATTACATAAAGCTGTATACATGACATAAGTTATCTAACATACAGCCACAACTTTTACATGAGTAGAGTTTATTAGGACCATTCCTGACTTAGATCAGTCCAGAGGTTGTTTCAGGGTTCAATCTGTGAGTTAGCCAAGCCCTGACTTAGATCAGTCCAGAGGTTGTTTCAGGGTTCAATCTGTGAGTTAGCCATGCCCTGACTTAGATCAGCCCAGAGGTTGTTTGAGGGTTCAATCTGTGAGTTAGCCATGCCCGGACTTAGATCAGTCCAGAGGTTGTTTCAGGGTTCAATCTGTGAGTTAGCCATGTCCTGACTTAGATCAGCCCAGAGGTTGTTTCAGGGTGTGATCTGTGAGTTAGTCGTGCCCTGACTTAGATCAGCCCAGAGGTTGTTTCAGGGTTCAATCTGTGAGTTAGCCATGCCCTGACTTAGATTAGCCCAGAGGTTGTTTCAGGGCTAAATGTTGATGATCTTATAATATTTTCAATCTTGTTCAAGGTATGGATGGTGGACCACGTCAAGGTGGCCCAGATTCTTCTGACCGTGACGCATACAGGAGAGGCCCCCCAGGGGGTGACCCAAAGGGAGGTCCAGGCACGGACTTCAAACCTGAATTTGTAAGTATTATTGTTGTTTACGTTATGCAAATAAGGACAACAGATCCTAACTCTAATGACGTTTCATACCTATACTACAAGACTCCTCTTCAAAGTCTCTTAGGCCCTGTTTACACAAAGCCAGATATTTTTGTAAACGCATATTTTTTTATCCGTTTCGGCCTCCGGTTTACACGGAGATGGTGTTTAGCCGGCTATTCTTGAAAATGATTTTCAAATCGGATATTTTCGTAAACGTTGATGTCACTAAACAAAGGAGATCGCAGGCTTGGGAACTATGTGCATGCTTATTTAGCTCCCATGATTGTTTTCGAGTTGATGGACCGTTTTTACATAAATGGTTGAAAATGATGAGCGTTTACACGAAGCCACATGTAAACGCACATTCTTTTTACCCGGATAAAAAAATATCCGGTTTCGTGTAAACAGGGCTATGTTAGGCCTTTTGAGGATACAAAAACAATGATGAAAATTAGCATAGCAAGAGAGCTACCGAAAGGCATTCTGGAAGTGTAGACCGTATAAAAACGTCACAGGAGCTGACCAATAAACATTCCAATATTGTAACCAATATTGTAACCCAATAGGCCTTTTTCAACAGTATTGAGATAATATTATTTTGTTTCCAGAGAGGAGGATTTGGTCGTGGTCGTGGTGGTGGTGGTGGTGGATTTGGTGCCCCACAGTAGAATGATTCATCTGTGAATAAGCTAATAAAATACTCTAATCTTGAATCAAATAGTATTTTCTTCTTTGTGTGGTCATGTGGGATAGAATAAATTGTTCTCAGTTTTGTAGGGTTCAGCTGAAAAAATTAACTTGACAAATCGGTGCATGCCTGGAGGATTTACAGCAAGCTGGTGGTAAAATACAGTAGACCCTAATTTGTCAAGTTATGTTTTCCCATTACAGACCATGCATCATTAATTCTCTTGAGAATAAGATTCTTTGTTTGAGTTGTATCCATATATTCATGTGTCTTTTCATGCTCAACCGTTAAACAAAGAAATGATATTCTAGGGAATGACACGTGGTCTTGAGAATAAGATTCTTTGTTTGAGTTGTATCCATATTCATGTGTCTTCTCATGTACCACTGTTAAACAAAGAAATGATACTCTAGGGAATGACACATGGTCTTGAGAACAAGGCCCCGTTCACACTATGCCTGATAAATTTGAATCCGAATTTTTATTTATTCGGTTCCATTTCGAAAATTCATTTTCGGTGAAGAATTGTTCCGGATTCGCCCAGACTAGTGTGGACAATAGGCTTAACTAAATAAATAAAAATTCGGATTCAAATTTATCCGGCATAGTATAGACAGGTCCTAAGATTCTTCGTTTGAGTTGTATCCATATTCATGCGCAACTGTTAACCGAAGAAGTGATACCCGACGCATGGTCTGAAATGAAAAAGCACTGCACTACTACAAATAAAGTCCATTGTAGTTCAACAGAAACTCAGAACTTGGCACACAAAAATTGGCATATTTAATGATTATAATATTCTCTAGGAACTATCTAATAATTCAAAAGATATCACTAAGAGATTTCGAGGGCTTATCTACAAAAAATTAGAGTAATTGAATTTCTATTTATAATTTAGATTTTTGTTTTTACATCTGTTCAAACTGGCAGATCTTGTGACTTCATAATATGTGAAATTTAAACAGTCAATGTCATTAACGTTGTCCACCAAAAAAAGACATTTAGACTAAAAGAAATATAACGTGTTTCATTATGTATTCTTTGCCTCGTGTGCGTCAGCCTGAACTTTAAATGTAAAATTCAACTAGTCAATCGAAAATCCAGAATGCCCCGACCATTTAGAGAGGATTTAAGATGGAGAATGGTATTCCAGCATTTTATGCCAGAACGTTCAAGGAAACGTGATATTTCTTTTAGTCTAAATGCGTAAATGTGTAAATGTCTTTTTTCGCTGGACAACGTTAATGACATTGACTGTATAAGAACATGCATAATAGGTAAATTACGAGCCTTGTATGAAATGATTGAAAATTATAGTCTATTTTGTGAAGATTCTTTTCCAGCACGGCAAGGCGCTTCAGAATGACGTTATTCATTGTTTAACAAAAAAATTCTCATGAGAATAAACATGGCATGGCGTGATAAAGATTCCATACCTGAACTTATAATACACTACAAAATTACTCTATTCTGATTGGACAAAAGGAGTACAATTAAATCCCAAATTGTACTCTGTAGAGTCCCAATTAAGTTGCTCAATTTTGTTAAGTGTATTATTTAAGAAAAAACGCACGATCCTCTCATACAATTTGGAACTTATAGATACTCGTGATGTTTTGGAATATTTCAAATTGAACTTTTCTACAAAAGGCTCATCTAATTTTGAAAACTTTTAAAACATCACTCGTACCTATGAATTTTTGAACTGTACTCGAGATTGAGCAATTTCCTACACAAATTTGTATTGCCCATTTTCCCTGTTGCAACTGTTGTCTTGATCACTGCTTAGCAATAAAAGGAGTGGCAATGTCCATTGTTGCTACGGTTTTTGATATTCTGTGATCTTCAACATTTTAATGGCTCGTCCTGAAATTGGTTTTTCACTGTCGCCAGTTTTAAATATATAAGGTACCAACTGATTATTTTTGATTGACAACAGTGAAAAACCAAATTTCAGTGTGCAGCTTGCAACTACTGAGTTAATAGAATACTGCAGTAAACCTTGAATATCAAGGCTTGAAATACTTTATGGTTAGGTAGTTCCAATTAATGTATTTGTTTTAGTATGAAGAGTGTTGAAGTGTCATCCACCATAACAAAAGTTTTAAAGTCTTCTGAAAAGCGAATGTCCTTAGCAAAACCTCCTTTGATGAAAAACTCTTGTTTTTTTAGAACAGCGTCGGTGCTCCACCACTGGAAATGAAAAATAATGGAAAGTTAACACATGTCATTCCCTTGAATATTATCTCTTTCTTCATCAGCACTGTTTTCCCATCTCAGATCACATGTCATTTCCTTGAGTATCATTTCTTTCTTTATCAGTAATGTTTTCCCATCTCAGACCACATGTCATTCCCTTGAGTATTATTTCTTTCATCAGTAGTGTTTTCCCATCTCAGTCCACATGACATTCCCTTGAATATTAATTCTTTCTTCATCAGTAATGTTTTCCCATCTCAGACCACATGACATTCCCTTGAACATTATTTCTTTCTTCATCAGTAATGTTTTCCCATCTCGGACCACATTTCATTCCCTTGAATATTATTTCTTTCTTCATCAGTAATGTTTTCCCATCTCAGACCACATTTCATTCCCTTTAATATTATTTCTTTCTTCATCAGTAATGTTTTCCCATCTCAGACCACATGCCATTCCATTGAATATTATTTCTTTCTTCAGTAATGTTTTCCCATCTCAGACCACATGACATTCCCTTTAATATTATTTCTTTCTTCAGTAATGTTTTCCCATCTCAGACCACATGTCATTCCCTTGAATATTATTTCTTTCTTCAGTAATGTTTTCCATCTCAGACCATGTGTCATTCTCTTGAGTAGAGACATGGTCTGAAATGGGAAAACAGTTACTGTATTCTATGAAGAAATGCATTAACCTGAAGTGTGTGCGTGCTACTTACCCGTAAGTTGTCACTCACAGATACAACTGTCTGTCCATCTGGAGAGAAATGACAGTCAGAGATCCAGCCATCTTGTTTTGGACAATGAGCAAGTTCTTTGCCACTGTTCATGTCCCATATCTGGATTGAAAAATGTATTATTAAGTGTGCACTTGCAGGAAGTACCTGTAGGAATATCCCTAATACCCCCTCCCTCCCTCTTCTCATGTAATAGATGCAATAAAAATATTGACAATAAGTGGATGGAATTTAGTTGGAGATCATTTCTACCAGATTGATTGACTGACTGACTCCCCATCTGACCAACCAACCAACTAATAATGACTGAACAACTGACTGAATGACTGACCGACCGACTTGCTGAATAACCAACTTATCAACTGACTGACTGACTAATTGACTGACTGACTGACTGAATGACCAACTGACTGATCGACTGATCAACAAAAATAAACATTGTATAGATACCCTGAGTGTCCCTTCGTCACATCCTGTGCAGACGTAATTATTATCCCTGGAAATGGACACAGATCTGACGACGTCTTTATGAGGTCCAAGTGAATGGATTAGAAGTCCATTTGTTGCATCCCAAACCTACAAAACAAAAACAATCTTT
>NW_022261797.1:72140-85722 GCF_009602425.1 Actinia tenebrosa | reverse complement strand
CTCAGTCGGCGCACAGTTTTGTTACGAATGCTCGTGATGGTGTCCATCTATATCTAAGGAATATTTTAACCTCCGTTTGCGGTTCGACAACTAGCAGCAGTAAGGACTTATCGCGCGGCTTATTCCCGCTGCCGGCGCCTTCCTTAAACCGCCTGTAAAACCCGTAAATCTTTGACATTGACCGCGAGTCCCCCTTACTGCTGCTTATGGTACTTATTTTCAATATTTCTGTACATATATAAGGCCGTTGAATGATTATTGTGACCTGAGTATTCTCAAGCCCATTACCCGAATTACCATCTGAGGATCAATGTCTATGTCAGCGTTAAACAAGAAGACAAAGATGACAAAGAAATCGTAACTAAGCAACCACTACCGGAAGATCTCTATGACGAAGCGACGAAGCTCTGACTTACTCAACGAGCAAAGTCACTGAGAAAGAATAGAGCCTTAAAATGTCGGTTCGTTTGCCTGAATAGATGTAAAAAATACTTGTTTTTGTGTGAAAATTAAAAAGTGATTGCAGAAATGTGGCATATGTTTGAGATGCAAACGAAGAACTCTGCAAAAGCTAGAAAATAGTAATATGAGATAAAATAAAACATGTACGCTGAGCTAAAGGAGCAGAGAAAGTAAGGATAAATGTTACGTTCAATCTTAATTATTCTTCGTTTGCACGTTACGTCATCGCGGTCATGTTGGTACCATTTAACAAAAGATTTCTCATTAGCATCCATTGTTAACGGTACCACAATGGCCGCCATGTTTTTGTCTTTTAACTGCAGCCCATCAATTGTTTATTCTATGTCATTAAAGTGCCTATCACCCTTCTGACAATATTTACAGTATTGATTCTACATGGGGTAAGATGTTGAATAGCACTAAAAATTGTATAGTTTAAGTGCAGCTTCTTGAAGTTTTAAAGGTTTTTCCATGCCATATGTTAATGCTGTGACGTTTGAGGAGTAATCATTTAATATACAAAACCTTACTGGCACAGATAACTTAAATTTAAAAAATCCGTCATTGTTTTCCCCATTGCTCTTATAGAAATGATTGCAAGTTCGTTTTCACATAGAAGCCGATATTTGAATTACAAGGAACAACAAATAAGCATAAATGCCTTCATAGCTCTTCCATCATTTGAAAACAACAAGACTACAAAATATTATCGGCTGCATGTCAAATGTGCGCTTGGCTTGTCCAAATGTCGATCCCATGATGTAATGTTGTGACGTCATCTGTGGAAAACGCTATAGAGGTTTTGCACCATCACGTGTCCACGTCCATCATTCAGCTTGGACTGCCTGTCGTTAGTATTATATTGTTCCTGTCATCTAATATGACTGCCGTCACGTGATGGTGCAAAACTTCTATTACAGCGGCCATGACTATCACGAATCTTTATACAGTCATTGAAGTGTGTACATCGATGTCATGTGCAGTGAGGTTTGACGCTGACCTTCATGAGGCTCTAAGTCTTCATCTAAACTTTGGTGCAACATAAGACTCTGATAAAGTCATCCTCATTAATATTCTTTATTGAGCTTTATTGAAAGACACATGTCTTATCATATAATGATACAGGGGAATTGAAAAAGGGGACTGTCGGGGCCGGTGGAGGAAGTAAAAGTTCGATTAGGTGCTTATGTATTATAATTAATGCTTCAATACTGCAATACAGTAGTATGTCTATATAATAGACTGGTCATTCCTGTTGTTTCCTAGCTGATGCATATTATTATAGGTCTTCAGGTCTTGGTAATCTGTAGGGTTTTGCCTGACACCAAGTGGCTGGTACGTAGTGTCTGGTACGTTCTTGGCAAGCTGAGCATCAGGTTGTTTGAACTGTGGACGGTGAAGGGATTCGTAAGTTGGACCTTGACCTTGATGCGATGAACCAGCTGCATCAGAATGCGCGAGTGCTTGATAATGACTCGGCGCTTTTGTGGAGGGGCTGCTGTAGCCATCTACTCTGGACATTTCTATTGGATGATTATCACAATGCATTCTTATGGGCTCGTATTCTGCAAGTGGGGAGGTCTGTTGAAAATTTTGAGATACCGAAATGTGTGAAGCTTTGTTTTCTTCCATTTCTAGGGTGTTCTGTGAAAAAAAAAAAAAATTTTTTGCGAATTCATTCAGTGAGAAGAAACAGTCCGACCTGTTATAATTATACTGTGCCATTTTCTCAGCAGCGCAGCTTGTCTCGCATGCTTAAAAATGTAGTTACAAGTCGCCGAGGTAAGGTGTTACATTACTACTCGATCTTAGCAACTTGCAACATTTGTGGCTCTTTGGAAAGAAATCAGAAATGTTCGCATGCGCTCTTGAAAAATATGCTTTAAAATTGCGAGAAAAAGTTGTTGGAGCGATGATACACTTTGCAATAGCGTTGGCAATTGCTGCAATCCGTTGCGAAAAGTAGGCTGAATTCTACTTCTTGTAACGCTACGCGAAACAATACAACTTCGAGACAACCCTTTTACATTGTGCAATTCTGCAGCAACTTGCATAACGAGACAAGGCTAACGCCGTTGCGAGTTGCTGGAAAATTGCAAAGTGCAACAGGGCCTTTAGCATCGATTATTGTTGAGTGATGACAAAGCACCAATATTTGGTTTGTCTGGAACTAATGATTTGCACTTGAAGTACGCTTTTTAGTATTAGAATCAATTCAATGGATTCTTTTATGATTAGCATTGATGGTTGAAAAAGGTAAACTATGATGATTATCAACAAACACTTACGTCATAAACTGGATCTTCAACTGATTTGTTTCTGGTGACTCTTGAAATTTAAAAATTAATGAAGAAAAATGAAAGGATCAATTATTCGTTTAAACATGACGTCATAGCCGCCATTTATGTTGAGTTTAACCAAACAATTGTCAATTATTTATTTTTGTATCATCCAACATGGCCGCCGTGTCTTTTGTTGTTTCACTCTTATGGGGATGATTGAAAACCAGCAATAGAACATTTTGTAATGGACAAAATTCCCTTGGGCGAAATGTTTTGCCAACTTAATGTCACTTGTCATTCCCTTGAGAACTGATAAGATTCTTTGTTTGTGTTGTATTCATATTCATTTGTCATCTCATGTGCAACCATTAAACAAAGAAATGATATTCTAGGGAATGATACGTGGTCTGTGATGGGAAAACGTTATATTCACCATTTTCCATACATCGGTTCACTGGTCAAACACAAAGCGCTCAAGCGAGGCGCCAAGGTACTTTCAAAGGATTATTCGAATTTGAACCTTGCAACCTCGACTGAATGTATGCTTTGTGTTTGACCAGTGAACCGATGTATGGAAAATGGAGAATCAGAGGCATATTACT
The DNA here is from genome assembly GCF_009602425.1 of Actinia tenebrosa. Next base: position 82,376 of record NW_022261797.1, on the reverse strand, counting down.
GACATAGATAACAATGTAGTTAAATTCAACTAATCACCTTTTTGTATTGGTATTTTCGGTTTGCTCTTTTCAAGAGACATTATATGCAAAGGAAACGAAAAAAGAGTGTTAGAATTTCTGTCTAAGTTATTGTTAAATGATACGATCTAACTGCATTTTCATGTTTAATAATTTCGTTTGATAGAGCAACTAACAAATAAACAGAGATTGCTATACTTATATAAGCAAGGATAATCATAAAAGAAGAAAAAGATCTAGAATATACCTGTCCTTTTAATGTTCCTCCATATGTAAAGAAGCAAGAGGACGATAACTACCAAAGACACCGCTAGGAAAGATGCACAGACAGCTAATGCAGTGGAGCCTTGAGTAAAAAAGAAAAATGCTTTACATGAATTAATAATCTATTAGCATAAAACGTATACAACGTTGTCACCCGGCAAAGAAAAAAAAATTAGGGTAAGGCAAAGAGGATCCAAAAATAATAAGGGTGCTAGATACAAAACAAAGAAAATCTTAAACAATACATCAAAAATTGTCAATTCTTTTTTGTCTTGAGTGTAAAGAAATCGTCCCTTTAATGAATTTGTTTTAGGAAAAATAATTTTACTTACTGCATTTTTCTTGCTCGTCTGATTTATTCATCGATTGCCCGCCTGTTAATTAATTTAAAATAAATATCATAAATAAACGTATTAACACATGGATTTTTTTAAAATATCCTTGTAGTACTTTTTTAAATTCATACATTTAAACTGCTAATTATTAGTAAAAATGACGATTTGTTTACACATCGAGTTATAATTGATAACTAGTGTTATGATGTTAATGAATGCAATTATTTAACAATTATTCACCGAAGGCGAAGTGATTATCGGGGAATATTTACCCAGACGCGAGTCTTTGAGCGACGAGGTAAATATTCTCCGATATTCACTGAGGCTGAGGCAAATAATTGTTAAATACACAGGTGATTCTTTGCAAAAACAGAAAAAAAGAAAAAAATTTTTTCCCGGTAACAGCAACAAAGCGGCTGGCCGCCATTTTGGATTATCGCTAGCCTGCGTGGTCAGGCTCTTCGCTCGCTTTCGAAAAGCGAGCGAAGAGCCAGAACACGCAGGCTAGATTATCGCTGGAGGTGATTATCGTGTGATAGTGTGGGTTTCTCGATCAATCAGCGCGCGAGATTTTCAATAATCACCTGTGTATTTATACTAAATCAAATTATCACAAAGCATTAAGTACTACACTTTGTATTTACCAATGTTTCGTTTAACTCATTAGCAATTAGTGCTCAAGCCCAAATGGGCTATTGACTCATAGGCCATGAGCGCAAGAGGACTAGTTGTTTTAGCCGGCACTTTTCGCTAAGAGTAGAATATAACTTATAGAATAGTAGTAGCTCATCCAATCGGAACGCAGCATTGATGATAGACCGCTATTAGTTGGACTAATTTCTTGTAGTAGCTTGTTGTATGCTGTAAGAAGCATCTTTCCCAGTCTTTCGATTTCTAAGTTCAATGTACGTGTTCTCATTATTTCAATTAATCAAATATAAAAAAAAGAAAAATCCACCCTATGTCAATACCTCACTTACCAATACCTGTAGTAGTTGCCTGGGTTGCTGTGGTAACCGGGTTCGGCAAAAAATACGCTTCCTGACCCTTTTCATCTCCTTTTTCACTTTCTCCAAACTCGTTCGATGCCGTGACAATAAACCAGTATGTCTGACCAGGCTCCAGATCCTTCACGTGTATGACATACGCCAAGTTGGACAAGTCACGTACGACATGTATACTTGTCCAGGGTTTTTGTACACCCTGTTTCTGGTAGATGGTATAACTCTTGATTTCACCGCCATTTTCATCAGGTTTTGTCCAATACAATGTTATAGTAGCTTTACTCTTGCTAAGATGAAGACTGGGCAAAGGTGGTGGACCTAATGATGAAAGCACAAAATACCTGACTTTCTACGTAAGGATTATATAATAAACGCAAGTGTTCTGTCGGATACAGAGTCCCGTGCAACAGACCCCTTGCATGTGACATGAAAGCATCTCAATCTGGGGGACTAATACAAAAGAATTCCAATCTTCTGAGAATTAGAACCTATTTTTTTCTTCCTCAGATTGAGCTGCATTCCAAAGTGCTGCAAGGGGTCTATAGATAGAGAGCCATAATGACGGAGCCCGAGAGGGATCCCATAGGACACTAGCGTTCATTAGCTTAGAATATGATCACACCCACGAGACCGATTATGAATAAATTTGTTTGTCACTTTGATCGCTCCTCACGCGGGAAATATGAACTTTGAATAGCAGTAATGATACGACATATTTTGTAAGCTTTGGAATAATAGAAATTAAAATAAGATTTACATAGTCAGTTGTCAAACATGACTGAAGAGACGCAAGGGCGTAAGGTTTCTCTCAAGTTCAGTATAACTTCAGGACTTGAATTGTAAGTGCACTATTCAATAATGTAAAAAGTCTGATACAATTTTAACATAGATATATATTTATTTCGAATTATAGTTTGACTATAGATGTAAGAGCGAAGGTGAAAAACAACCAGTTCAAGAATGAAGTAAGTGAGTATGTCCATTTGTCTTCTTATTGAATGCCATATGGACATTGCCGGTAAGAAACCTTAGCTTAAGTAATACGTCAAAGAATGTGAATTACTGTTTGAATGCAAAAGGAAAACCGTGGTCCAGAATCAACTTAAAGAATTTACAGAAATGCCGTCAAAAGTTTACATTTCGACCCTTACGTATAAACGAGACAATGCAATGGACGACCCTTCTCAAAAGTATCGGCCGTGTCTTTTTCTTGGTGGAATTTGTGGCATTTCTGCGATACACTTGAGTTAATTATGTTAATTTATGTATTGTATGTGTGACATGCGCAGCAGACTTTGGCGCCGGCCATCTTGGATTATATTCTTGGTTTGCAATCAATCCCAAGAGAGCACAATAACAAAAGGGATGCCCGCCATGTTGGAAGATATAACAAAATAATTCATTGCAAAATATTTTGTCAAATTCTTTCAACATGGCGGCTATGACGTCTATTGCAAACGAAGAATATGTGCTTTTCCAAAAAGGAGACTTGTCTTGCTTGATTTCCTACTTAATACACTAATTTCTTTTATATTTCCTGCTAGTCTCTCATTTAAGACACTTTTTAGAATTGATCGGGATCAATTCATTCCTCGCATGAGTTATCTGAGAACGTGTGAAAGCATCCATGTGCATTGAATTTTTTGGGCCAAATATCGTAAAAAATGAAATCGCTACCCTTGAAAAGTATCTGTTTGTTTCTGTTGATTTGCAAAGCACCAAAACCCAAGCAAATAAGCTTACTGGCTGTCTAAATATACTTTGGAAGTAATGAATGCTAAATGCCCGATACATGGCATGAACACGGCGGGGACACGGTAACGCCAAGGTCACGGCATGGACAGACCGATCACATTGCGCGCGATAAAAATCCCCAAATCAAAATTCTAGAAAACATCGCGGTCACGTCAAGGCTCGTATACGACACTGATTTTTCACAAACTGCTCTAGTACAAAATAGCACCAATGAAACAATTGAAAACAAAAGAAATAGATGTTTTTAGTGCTATTAAGTTTTTGTGGTATTTAAAGGATATACGGTTTACACTCTATTATGAAAGCAATTTATGACGTATTACAAAATCCTATAGATGTCAGTCAGTTCTACTGTTCAGTGTGTGAACTAGACGCAAGAACTGTCTAAGGGATAAGGTCGAAGTGTATGAGTTAAATAATGCCTCCAAACTCTTGTAATCTTGGTCAAGAAATTGTGTAACTTAATTGTATTTATTCTTACCTCTTTTCTTTGTGGTAAAGCTGACGATCGATGCATTTCCATAACCAACCACATTCCTTGCGTAGACTCTGACTTCATACCTTGTATTCTTAGTCAGACCAGTCAACTCGTGCTCAGTGTTTGATGTGTTCTGTTCTTGTGGTGGGTTTGTGTTGATTTGCACTTTGTAATCAACAACAGGACTTCCACCATCATAACCAGGTTTGGTCCACCTTACAGTCACTGATGATGCTCGGATATCCTGGTCTAGTATCGTGACATTAGGGACACCTGGTGGGACTGAAGGGTATTTACTGTGCATTAATACGATGGGAAGGTTCACTATCTTTAATAAGCCATTTGAAGGAAATAATCACATGACTGTTTCTGGATGGCGAAAAAATTTGGACTTCCTTTATTTAAATAACTTTTGCTGGATTACTAATGTCGTATCTAAAACCTTTTCAAATATATATTTTTTCCTTATAAAATACTTTCGATTTCAAGATACGAGGCATTTTACGGCTTGTTTGCCATCCAGCAGAGTCTTTCCCAAAGGAACTTAAGGGCCGAATTGATTCGTTATCAAAGTGATATCAAGCTTCAGCGGAAAAAAATCGCAACAAAACTAAACTCAATTAGCCTCTCCCCCCCCCCCCCCCCCCCCCCCACCCCCCCCCCCCCCCCCCTCCCCCTAAAATTTTGGCTGGATCCGCCCTTGGATATATCAATACATCGGTCGAAATAAAGGGATCTGAGCCGTACTAATATTATAACGAATTCATTTAAATACAGCGTACTTACACAACTGAGTCACAATGATAACATGTTCAACACTGCCAGCGACGTTTCTTGCTTTACATTTATACGATCCATAGTCTGCCCCATCTTTCGTTGTTATCACTACTTGACTACTTTTAGCAATAGATGTGACACTAGTTGTTATTTGCTGACCACTGGGCTTGTACCACGTGATATCTGGTGTGGGTAGTCCATCATTGACAATACACTTGAGGGTCACCTGCCTGCCATCCCAGGAAGTATCACTATCACTGCTAGACAGCCCTTTTGAAATCGTCGGCTTATCTAAGAAAATACATAAAGAATAAATTGAGAATTGAAAATACAAAATTGTAAAAGCGACACATTTTTATTTCTGACAAGCTATCAATTCCGTTGTGGAATTTAATATAGAACTGACGTGAAGAATATTTGTTAATGCGACCGTTAATGGACAGAGTTAACCAAATTAATACAAATTAATGCATTGCTGTGCATCGGAGTACGAATTACAGAATCATTTTATTGATGTGCTCAGTCCTGTTGCCGTAAACAACATTTTTGGTTAGCTCTTTACGTGAACACTTTAATAGAGCAACGATATCCGTCATTCTTGAATGCTTTTTTACAAGAATGATGCAGTGTCTATTTCATAAGACTAAAAATAAATATATATATAAAGTGAGGAATATTCAGTTTCAGGAGTTTTGCAACTTTTGCACTTTACAAAATTCTAGAAATTATGATATCATCTTTTTTCTCATTATTCCATATACTCACAGTAGACTGTTACACTTGTCCTTGTAATGGTTGCATCCTCATTTGGGTTGTTCTTAGCCTGGCACTCATATACTCCAGCATGGTATCGTTTTATGTTATCTATATACAGTACAGCACTTCCTGATCCTTGGCTCTTGACAACAACACGACCATCTGTGATATTCACCCACGTGATGTTCGGTATTGGTGGACCAATAGCTGTGCAGTTTATTTTTAAATTCTGTCCCTCGATAATTTGGTATGTGTCGTTTGGGTGGCTTGGTAAGAATGTAGGACGTACTGAAACATAGAAGATGAAATATAGAAGTATTAAATTTATAAAAGAAGTTTGTTCATTTTTATATTTCGTTCTTGCTTGTTATACTTGCTTATAACCTATATTTAAATTGATAATAAAAATAGATATTTTTGACCTGATTTACTGATAGCAAATTATAGTCACGTGAGCCGTTATTTTCTTGCAATGAACTTTAATTTGAAACGGTATGATGATCATAATCAAGCTGACTCGTAAAGGCATAATAATAATAGAAGATCACGTGACCTTCTGCTAGTAAGTTTCCCACTTTATTATATCTGTAGCAAATGTGATGAGTTACAGTCGTACGAGATCCTTTAAGGGCGATATAATGCCTATTGAAAATGTGTCTTGAAAATACTATAATCTATTGGTTGCCGTGAATAAACTATACGGCCTTAACCCTACATATTTCCAAATAGACATTAGTAAAAAAGAGCGATAAGCATACCTCATGTGACTATCAATATTGTATAACATGTCCGGCTAAGTACTGTTTAATAAACGAGCAGGAGTGTTTTATCGGGTATAAAACACGAGGCGTAGCCGAGTGGTTTTAGACCCGATAAGACACGATCTGCGAGTTTATTAAACGGCTTAAAATACTCCAGATGTATGTTCTCATACTGTACCGAATTCTTTACGAAATGAACCAAGTTTGATAGAGAAAATCCAAGTTAAAGTTTATGCAAATGAAGACGAATCTATATCAGATATAAAACCTCCTTCATGGTCATGATTTCTATTGTGTTTTCTTCATGAATTATTAATGAGTTTTTAAATATATATATTAGAATGATCTTCATTTACCCGTGAAATAAAGTGTACAAATTAGAGTGTGATAATCACTAAAATAAAATAGAAAACAGTGTAAGTAATGTATGTAAAGCGCGTTTCACGGGTTAATGAAACCACTCTATAAACCATCCTCGTTGAACAGTATTGTGAGACACTATTATGATTGCTCTAGATAGCAATTTCGTATATAGTTAACGTATTAACATACTTGATAAGTCAATTTCTTTTTAATTCTGTCACTGATATTTGAATGCCGAATTAGCGACCAATACAGTAGATCCACTTTTCCCTCCAGACTCAGTGAACACAATTTTTTTGATTGGATTTCCTGTGTCCACAGGGATCCCAATCAAAACACTCGTCTTTACTGAGTCTGGAGGGGACTTGGTTTTTGTTTACTTTAACCTTTAAAGCTGATCCAGGCTTAAGGCAAAAAGACAGAACCTGAGGAACTAAATGTTTTGCTCAATTTGTGCAAGAGGTTTAAAACTGAAAAAAATATACCTGTCACGAAGAGTTCCGCTTGGTGTTCAATAGGGTTTCCTGCTTTTAGCTGCAGCCTACATTTATATATCCCGTTATCAGCAGTAGTCACATCAGTAATGACCAGAGTAGCAGTGGACTCTCTGCTTACTCGAACAGGGTTAAGTAATCTTGCTGGACATGTGTTATTGTTGATGACAAAACTCCAGTTGTTGGTGTATTTGTCATCACTACCGGTTCTCCATTCATTACCTCCCTTCTTATAAGACCATACAGGTGAGTTCGATTGGAACTCTAGTCTTCTATCATCCACATGGTAGTCCCACAAAAACCTGGCTGTTCCTCCACTAGATACGTACAGCACACTGGGAGGGAAATGAGTGAAGCGAGCTGTTGTGTCTACAAAACAGCAACTTTTATTTAATATTGTTACTTGATTATGAAAATGAACTAAAATGTGTCCCTTAGATTTGAATCATTCGAAAGAAATTTGTTTTTCGTTTAAATTATATTGTCTCGATATAATATGCCCTCCGGGCCGAACTTAACATCAGTGGACACAACTTTAGTCGATTACCAGTGTAGTGACATTGCAGTGTGACTGCCTTGAACTTTTTGAACGACAATGTTTACAATGTTATCGTATCAGAATCGAACCGTGTTCATTGATTAACTCGATTTATTCTAATAATCATCAAAACTTTGATTGAACACCTTCAAATATTGATCGCTGTTCTTTCAGTTTAGAAATTAGGAATCACTGAAGAATGTATAAAATCAACATAAATAAGTAATTTACAATTTAGTAATAGACTTACCTACGTGAGGAAGTAAATACAATCCACCGATGAAACCAAGAATGTAATAAGAAATGATAGGCACTTGACCAACACTCATCATGAGAAAGAATTTGACATTCGGAAATCTAGCACTTTAAAAATATAATGGACTGTTTTATATGAAATCAGAACAGATGGTGATCAGTATCAGCAAGTCTTGCTGCTTAAGCAAAATTTAATTATGCACATGAACACGTTTGTCGTGGTTGACCTTTTGTACTTCGTTCCACCGCTTGTCTGTTTTAGTGGGTAACGCAAGGGCACTAGAAGAACTAAACTAGGATTGGATTTTTATAGTATTTGCAGATTAATTAAATCAAAATATTGTTATACTTGTTTATTTATTTCGTCCGTTGAGTTCCTTTACTGCAAAATTGTTGTTTGTTTAACTCTAAAATAAACTTATTCTAGTAATTTAACGGCCATTCCATACTTGACTCTGTAAGTACCAACAAAAACGGGTTCATTATAAAATGGCTGATAAATATTAGCTTATGGAAACTGTTGCGACGTATAATATTTTGCCACGGGCTTCCTGTGGAAGTGCTGTTTGGTAGGGCCCGGGGGGAAGTCGAAGTGAGGAATAGAGAGGGTACTGGAGTTGACTGTTATTAATGGCAGGAGATCGAGACTGAAGTTATGTTTTGAGTTTGGTAGAAGTTAGATTTATATCTTTATGCCTATAATGTTTCATCCACAGCGAATCGTGTATTCGTGTAAACTAGCAAAATGACCCTCAAACTACGTTTGAATTTTGAACTTTGAAAAAACGCACGCAAATCGACATCGACCGTTTCCCGAGGTAGATCCTTCGAAAAAGCCTACAGAAAACTTACATTTATGTATTGTTTATGATTGTCTTTGTATTAAACTTTTCGTTGTTTATTTATTTCAAGAACATATATCCTTATATATGTTGTATTTTAAGACGTAATTTGATTTACAATTATTTTCAATATTTCAGCTCATGTCTGTATGGCAGACTCACTGCTATTAGCCTGCAGGGATAGATAGGTTAATCAAAGAGTATGTTTACTGATTCCAGATGTTTCAAGGCTAGCACTCTTCACTTCCCTTTATAAATTCTTTCATTTCACGTTAACCTGAATATTCTTGAACTCATATTATTGTCATATGGCCGACTCCCTGCTATTAGTCTGCAGGGATTGATAAGTAGAGTCTTGGTTTCTTATATTCAGGGGTTCATATGGCTGTTGCTCGTTATTATCATCAAGTCGCACATTGGGTTCCACGGATTTTGTTCGAAGTGGCTCGTACACTGGTCTTTGGACACCTTGTTCAGAGGTATTTGGGAGATTGAGTCCCTCATAATGTTTGGGATGATTAGAAGGAATTTCTTCTTGAGGACTTGCAATCTCATTTAGCTGTTGTATGGTTTCATATTCTGGTCCTGTATTGCTAGGCGGCTGTGGACGTGATGTTGTAACGGCGGATACCACCTTCTTATCCATCTCAAGTTCGTTCTTAAAGAAAGAAGAAGTCTCTAAATCAATGGTAATATGAATAAATATATAGTGTTAAGGAAATGGCATCCACTTACAGAGTAGATCTCCTCATCAGCCGCTTTTTTGGTTCTAGAATTAAACAAAAAGAGGAACAATATATCATTTTTATAAACTTAGACAATAATATATATGAGCATAAACATGTTTATAATTTTCTTATCCATGATGTTTTATTTATAAAGTTTTACCTTTGGTTATCTTGCTTTCCTTTTAGACCTGAATGACAACAAATTCAATGTTAATGAAGAAAACGCAATTATACAGCATGTGCATGTTACTTCATCTTAAGCTCACACTAGTTTTTAGCTAGTTATCTCTTCTTATTACTTCATCTTAGTTGACGATAACAAAGCATTCCTCATTAACTTCTCTTGTTAGATCAACCAACATGGCGGCTGTTTGATTGGTATCCTCCTATCCTTGGGGTGCATGTTAAATCACAGCCGCTATGACGGTTGACGATAATAAAGCATTCCTCATTAACTTCTCTTTTAAGATCAACCAACGAGATGGCGGCTGTTTCATTGTTATTTATATCTCAAGGGATTTTAAATCACATGGTTGCACACACTCTATCAAGTGAGAAGAAGAAGGAGAAGCCCAAAACGATACCTTCATTTTTTTCTGTTTAGGATTAAGCTGTTTATTTTGATATTATGTTGTTAAAAAGATAAAGTGAAATTCGCAGAAGTTCATTGCATTAGTATGTGACACATAACAACTTTGCAATATTAATAAAGTTGCATCGTGCTGGGATCCGGACGGTTCCTGGTAAGTGTTGGGAATAATACAACACTAATCAACCTCATTCCCCCATTCCCAGGAAATGGGAGAAGAACACTGTAGTGACAATCGACACCCAACTGTTGTTCAGAATTATTGTTTGAATAACTTTA
>NW_022261797.1:48497-62029 GCF_009602425.1 Actinia tenebrosa | reverse complement strand
AAAATCGATTTTTTCAACTTGGCCACGGATTTTCGATTATGTTTGATTTTTACAGACATTGCCTCTTAAAAAAGGTGCGGAATTTGTTGTAATGTTTAACACAAAGATGACTTACATGATAACTTTCCCCAGCAACAGCTTTCTTCTGTGTTTGTCTTCAGTAATCAGTGAAAGAAAATGAGATTAATAAGGTTTTACACTCACAAAATAATCCGCAAACTATTCCCCAAATAAAAACAACAACAAAGAAAATAGGCAAGTAAATATAACAACCAACTTATTGTAGCACATCAATTCATTCACCATTTCTTATAGTACCTGTTATTATGCGCTTGGCTTTCTTTTTTACCTATTTTAATAACAAGGGATAAAAACAGATATTAGGCGCGATCTTGAGCAGCACTAGCTTGTTCTGGGTTCAAGATCAATATATAAACGATAATGCTTTATCAAACGTACTGCTTAGTTGGGCCCTTCTCCTTAGATATACAATGAGTAGTAGGTTGAAAACAAGAGATAGAACAAGAATGCCAATAATGACTCCCATGGCTGTAGAAGCTGGGAAGAAATTGAGAAAAGTTAGAAATGGCTAAAAAGCAAAAGCACTTTATTTATTTATTGATTTATTTTAAATTATATCGTTTTTCCACGTACAAAATGTTTTTTCTTTTACTTACAATACTTTGATCCTTCTTCAGTACAATAACTCATTGCTATTACGAGAGAGAACAGAAAGAAATTTTAAAGTGATTATAAAAAAGGCTACAGCAGAAACAAATCGCCATTAAATCTTGCTTCTTCGTCTTTTCTAAATAGTGACCTTCTCACATATTTGAAGTAAAAGCGCAAAAAGATTATAATGAATATTATATTATAAACATTTTAGATCTTATTAATTATTTTTATTGATATTTTTTGATACAGACCATTTGAAGCGGTTTCTTCGTCTGCTGTAGTATTTACAGTCTTGGCACTTCCTTCATCCCTCACACATTCTCCATATTTGTTCCATGCAGTTATCATAAACATGTATGTTTTGCCATAAACAATGTCCTTTGTTATTTTATATTCAAGCTGTTTAGAATCAGTGACGTTATCATACTTTGTCCACTCAGCTTTATGTTTCACTTCCCTCATATAGATGGTATAGCGCGTTATGTTACCACCATTGTCATCTGGTTTTGTCCACCTCAAGACGATTGAGAGCTTAGAGTCTTTGCCATTGAGAATAGTTGATATCAGGTGAGGGATTGAAGGTTTGCCTACGAGAAAAAAACAATATGGAAAATTGAATTTCAAGTTAATGGTAATAACATTTATGACAGTCGGGCTGCATTACTTATCACTTGGTATGTTGATTGGCTGGAAATTTTAAAAAGTTGCACCCAATGTTGCAGCTATGTTCACACTATGAAATTTGTTGCGCGCAATGTTGCAAGAGTAAAACGCGCTTCAACTTCAGATTCGTTGTATGCAGTGTTGCGTGTAACAAGTTTCAGGGGACGACACATGCTGCAACAGTCCTGTTGCGTGAAATGTTGCGTGCAATGTTGCACCGCCGAGTGTCCGTACCATCATAAATTTGCTAACTAGTAGCAACATCACTTTGATATATTTACCGATTGTCTTTGTTACGATAACTTTTGAAGACACCGCTCCATATCCAACAATATTCCTGGCACAGACCTTGACAGTGTAGAGTGTGTTTGCTTTCAGTCCTGTTATAACAGAATGGGTATTCACTGTGATCACTGGGGGCTTGGTACTGACTTCCAGTAAGTAACCAGTGACAACGAGTCCACCATCATCAGCAGGTGTGGTCCATCTAATGGTTATAGATGATGCTTCAAGCTCGTTTATTGCTATAAAAAGAGGACTTGGAGGAACTAGATAAAAAAGATGATATGATTGCTAATGAACTCAAAAGCCCGGACTAAGCAAGACTGAAGACATTATATCATTTTAAATATATTTCACGAGCTTAACTTACACAGTTGAGTAACATTGATGACGTGTTCATCACTTCCCAGGATGTTTGTTGCTCGACACTTGTACTGTCCATAGTCCCCTTGGTCAGCAGTTGTCAGTACTGTTACCTCACTACCCCCGGGTAAAATGTTAACACCTGTAGTGATCTGTTGATTTGTTGGTTTGTACCATGATATCCGTGGTGCAGGTAAACCAATTGCTAAACATCTCAGATGAATACTGTTACCATTCCACGACTTTAAAGTCATAGAAGACTCTGATGTGTCGATTCCAGGTAGATCTAAAAGTTCAGAAGAAAAGGAGAAATTTAAGATTACGGACATTTACTTTATTAGATAAGGAATTCTATACTTACAGTATACCACTACCATAGTCTGTGCAGTGACTACATTCTCATTAGGGTTGTTGCTGGCCTGACACTCGTACGTCCCATTCTGATCTCTTCTAATGTTTGGTATCCTCAGCGTAGCACTTCCTGTTCCTGTACTCTTGGTCACATGACCTGCTATCTGTACCCACGTGATGTTAGGTGTTGGTGGACCAACAGCAGTACAAGGCACGCTCAAATCTTGACCCTCTGCTATATTCTTTGTTTGTGGTGGCTGTGGCTGGAACGTGGGAGTTACTTTTAAAGAAAATGTCGTAGAAAACATCACGTTTGTGTAAACAAGTTGAAGAGGCAATATTTTGCACAAACAGGTCATGTGACCCCATCCCCTTAAAAACATTTTGTTTAAAATGTTCCAAAGTACCCCCTCCCCTCAAATAGCTGTACGTTACAAAGATTAGGTTTAAATAAGCTCCAGCATATTAGCACAATGGGCAACCCAGTGCACGCTCCAAGAGCGTCTTGTTTATTTTCAGTCTGTCACTGATATTTTGAATTAAATAGCGACCAAAACAGTACAATCTTGTTTTTTGTTTACTTTAATATTTAAAACTGGTCCATGCCTATGGCAGAAAGACAACAACCTGAGAAAATAAATGCTTAGTTGTTCAATACATGCAAATGGTGGTTTAAAGACTGGAAAATACCTGTCACTACTAGCTGTACTTGGTGTTTAATAGGATCCTTTGCTTTAAGCACCAGATTACATTGATATATTCCGTTATCAGCAGTAGTCACACTAGTAATGACCAGAGTAGCAGTGGACTCTCTGCTTACTCGATCAGGGTTCAGTAATCTTGGTGGACATGTTGCTCTATTGATGACAAAACTCCAGTTGTTGGTGAACCTGTCGTCAGCACCGATTGTACTAAAAGTGCGATGCTTCTGACTGTAGAAAGACCATTGTGGAGATTCAATACTAAACTCTTGCTCTCTGTTGTCCACATGGTAGTCCCACACAAACCTGGCTGTTCCTCCACTAGATACGTACAACACACTGGGAGGGAAGTGAGTGAAGCGAGCTGTTGTGTCTACAAAACAGCAACTTTTATTTAATATTGTTACTTGATTATGAAAATGAACTTAAATATTTCCCTTAAGTTTGAATCATTCGGAAGAAATTTGTTTTTCGTTTTATTTGGGCAAAATCAAGTTGATTATATTGTCTCAATATAATATAACTTCCGGGCTGAACTTAAGTCGACACAACGTTCGTCGATTACGAGTGAAGACATTGCAGTGTGACTTCCTTGAACTTTTTGAACGACAATGTTTACAATGTTATGGTATCAGAATCGAACCGTTTTCATTGATAAACTGGATTTATTTTAATGATCATCAAAACTTTGATTGACCACCTTCAAATATTGATCGCTGTTAATTTGTAGAAATTAGGAATCACTGAAGAATGATTGAAGAATAACAACAACATGAATAAGTAAATCATAATTTAGTAATAGACTTACCTACGTGAGGAAGTAAATACAATGCACCGATGAAACCAAGAATGTAATAAGAAATGATAGGCACTTGACCAACACTCATCATGAGGAAGAATTTGACATTCAGAAAACTAAGACTTTGAAGATATGGTGGATTGTTTTATACGAAATCCCAAAAGATGGCGTTCAGTATCAGCAAGTGTTCTGCTTCAAAAGCAAAATTTAATTATGCACATTCGTTTCTCGTGGTTGACCTTTTGTACTTCACTACAGCGTTTGTCTGTTTTACTGGGTAACGCAAGGGCACTAGAAGACCTAAACTAGGATTGGATTTTTATAGTTTTTCCCCGATTAATTGAATCAAAATATTGTTATACTTGTTGACTTATTTTGTCAGCTGTTTTCCTTTACTGCAAAATTGTTGTTTAACTCCAAATAGATCAACGTATTCTAGTAATTTAAAGGCCTTTCCATTTAAACTTTTCTTTGTTCATTTGTTGATATAACGTAACAAATAATCAAGTATCAAGAGTCAATATTCCTTATTCGAGTTGTTATTAGATTTAAAATGATACTTATGGTACTTAGGGTACTTATTTTCAATATTTCTGTACATATCTAAGGCCGTTGAATGATTATTGTGACCTGAGTATTCTCAAGCCCATTACTCAAATTACCATCTGAGAATCACGCCATGTCTGTCAACAACGTTTATGTCAGTGTTTAACAAGGCGACAAAGATGACAAAGAAACCGTAACTAAGCTACCACTACCGGGAGATCCTTATGACGAAGCGACTAAGCTTTGACTTACTCAACGAGGAAAGTCACTGAGAAAGGAATAGAGGCTTAAAATGTCGGTTCGTTTGTCTGAATAGATGTAAAAAATACTTGTTTTTGTGTGAAAATTAAAAAGTGATTGCAGAAATGTGGCATATGTTTGAGATGCAAACGAAGACCTCTGCAAAAGCTAGAAAATAGTAATATGAGATAAAATAAAACATGTACGCTGAGCTAAAGGAGCAGAGAAAGTAAGGATAGAAAAGAAGGACTGATGAAACATATATTTGAAGCTAAGAGAAAAAACAAAGACTGGTAGAAAGGATCTCTCAAAAAATCTTTGCTTGATTATGAAATTGATTTTGGACAATTTATGGAAAACAAATTAAAAGAATAAGTAAAAAGCATTCAGAACGAAGCAGACTATGCCTACTATGATTTTTTATCCCACAGCATTGAACATACGACCAATCAAATTGCGGTAAAGCCGTTGTATATTCGGCGGTATTCCACGATTTCTTCCCATTAGATATTTAGGCATTAATTAAGTATTTTTTCAATATTGTGACAACAAAATAGCTATACAATGTATACACCCCTTGCATGTGACGTCAAAGCAGCTCGATCTGGGGGACAAAACAAAATAATTCCAATCTCTTGAGAATTAGAACCTATTGTTTTGTCCCCCAGATTGAGCTGCATTCCAAAGTGCTGCAAGGGGTCTAATCTAGGGACACACCATGAAAATATCCCTCCTTTAAATTGTTGTAAACTGGCTGCCATGAAGACTCTTGTGTTTACTAGAGATGACTTACACAAGAGGGTATTTCACGTGGAATTGCATAAAAATTCAGGGATCCCACGTTAAATTACGTTAAATCTTAATTATTCTTCGTTTGCACGTTACGTCATCGCGGCCATGTTGGTACCATTTAACAAAAGATTTCTCATTAGCATCCATTGTTAACGGTACCACAATGGCCGCCATGTTTTTGTCTTTTAACTGCAACCCATCAATTGTTTATTCTATGTCATTAAAGTGCCTATCACCCTTCTGACAATATTCACAGTATTTATTCAACATGGGGTAAGATGTTGAATAGCACTAAAACTTGTATAGTTTAAGTGCAGCTTCTTAAAGTTTTAAAGGTTTTTCCATGCAATATGCTAATGCTGTGACGTTTGAGGAGTAATCATTTAATATACAAAACCTTACTGGCACAGATAAATTAAATTTAAGAAATCCGTCATTGTTTCCCTCATTGCTCTTATAGAAATTATTGCAAGCTATTTTTCACATAGAAGCCGATATTTTGAGTTACAAGGAACAACAAATAACCATAAATGCCTCCATAGCTCTTCCATCATTTAAAAACAACAAGACTACAAAATATTATCGGCTGCATGTCAAATGTGCGCTTGGCTTGTCCGAATTTCGATCCCATGATGTAATGTTGTGACGTCATCCGTAAAACGCTATAGAGGTTTTGCACCATCACGTGCCCACGTCCATCATTCAGCTTGGACTGCCTGTCGTTAGTATTATATTGTTCCTGTCATCTAATATGGCTGCCGTCACGTGATGGTGCAAAACTTCTATTACAGCGGCCATGACTATCACGAACATGAATCTTTATAGATTCATTGAAGTGTGTACATCGATGTCTTGCGCAGTGAGGTTTGAGGACGACCTTCATGAGATTCTAAGTCTTCATCTAAACGTTGGTGCAACTTAAGACTCTGATAAAATCATCCTCATTAATATTCTTTATTGAGCTTTATTGAAAGACGCATGTCTCATCATATAATGATACAGGGGAATTGAAAAAAGGGGGCTGTCGGGGCCGGTGGAGGAAGTAAAAGTTCGATTAGGTGCTTATGTATTATAATTAATGCTTCAATACTGCAATACAGTAGTATGTCTATATAATGGACTGGTCATTCCTGTTGTTTTCTAGCTGATGCATATTATTAYAGATCTTCAGGTCTTGGTAATCTGTAGGGTTTTGCCTGACACCAAGTGGATGGTATGTAGTATCTGGTACGTTCTTGGCAAGCTGAGCATCAGGTAGTTTAAACTGTGGACGGTGAAGGGATTCGTAAGTTGGACCTTGACCTTGATGCGATGAACCAGCTTCATCAGAATGCGTGAGTGCTTGATAATGACTGAGTGTTTCTGTGGAGGGGCTGCTGTAGCCATCTACTCTGGATATTTCGATTGGATGATTATCACGATTAATTCTTATGGGCTCGTATTCTGCAGGTGGGGAGGTCTGTTGAAGATTTTGTGATACCGAAATGTGTGAAGCTTTGTTTTCTTCCATTTCTAGGGTGTTCTGTGAAAAAAAAAAAAACATTTTTGCGAATTCATTCAGTGAGAAGAAACAATTAAAGTCCGACCCGTTATAATTAAACTGTGGCATTTTCTCAGCAACCCAGCTTGTCTCGCATGCTTGAAAATGTAGTTACAAGTCGCCGAGGTGAGGTGTTACACTTCTACTCGATCTTAGCAACTTGCAACATTTTTGGTTCTTCGGGAATAAATGAGAAATGTGCGCATGCGCTCTTGAAAAATATGCCTTAAAGTTGCGAGAAAAAGTTGTTGGAGCGATGATACACTTTGCAATACGTTGCCAGTTGCTGCAATCCGTTGCGAAAAATAGGACTGAACTCTACTTCTTGTAACGCTACGCTCAACAATACAACTTCGAGACAACCCTTTTACATTGTGCAATTCTGCAGCAACTTGCGTAACGAGACAAGGCAAACGACAATACGAGACAAGTTGCCAAGTTACTGGAAAAATTGCAAAGTGCAACAGGGCCTTTAGCATCGATTGTTGTTGAGTGATGACCAAAGCACCAATATTTGGTTTGTTTGGAACTAATGATTTTCAATAGTACGCTTTTTAGTATTAGAATCAATTCAATGGATTCTTTTATGATTAGCATTGATGGTTGAAAGAGGTAAACTATGATGATTATCAACAAACACATACGTCATAAACTGGATCTTCAACTGCTTTGTTCCTGGTGACTCTTGAAATTTAAAATGAAGAAAAATGAAAGGATCAATTCTTAGTTTACACCTGACGTCATAGCCGCCATCTTGGTTGAATTTAACCAAATAATTGTCAATTAATTATTTTTGTTGCATCATCCAACATGGCTGACGCATCTTTTGTTATTTCACTCTTCTGGGAATGATTGTAAACCAGCAATAGAACATTTTGTAATGGACAAAATTCACTTGGGCGTAATGTTTTGCTGACTTAATGTCACTTGTCATTCCCTTGAGAACTGATAAGATTATTTGTTTGAGTTGTATTCATATTCATTTGTCATCTCATGTGCAACCATTAAACAAAGAAATGATATTCTAGGGAATGACATGTGGTCTGTGATGGGAAAACATTATATTCACCATTTTCCATACTTTGTTTCACTGGCCAAACACAAAGTGCTCAAGCGAGGCGCCAAGGTACTTTCAAAGGATTATTCGAATTTGAACCTTGCAACCTCGACTGAATGCTTTGTGTTTGACCAGTGAACCGATGAATGGAAAATGGAGAATCAGAGGCATATTACTGACAGCAATGTAGTTAAATTCAACTAATCACCTTTTTGTATTGGTATTTCCGGTTTGCTCTTTTCAAGAGACATTATATGCAAAGGAAACGAAAAAAATGTGTTAGAATTTCTGTCTAAGTTATTGTTAAATGATACAATCTAACTGCATTTTTATGTTTAATAATTTCGTTTGATAGAGCAACTAACAAATAAACAGAGATTGCTATACTTATATAAGTAAGGATAATCATAAAAGAAGAAAAAGATCTAGAATATACCTGTCCTTTTAATGTCCCTCCAAATGTAAAGAAGCAAGAGGACGATAACAACCAAAGACACCGCTAGGAAAGCTGCACAGACAGCTAATGCAGTGGAGCCTTGAGTAAAAAAGAAAAATGCTTTCCATGAATTAATAATCTATTAGCATAAAACGTATACAACGTTGTCACCCGGCAAAGAAAAAAACTTAGGGTAAAACAAAGAGGATCCAAAAATAATAAGGGTGCTAGATACAAAACAAAGAAAATCTTMAACAATACATCAAAAATTGTCAATTCTTTTTTGTCTTGAGTGTAAAGAAATCGTTCCTTTAATGAATTTGTTTTAGGAAAAATAATATTACTTACTGCATTTTTCTTGTTCGTCTGATTTATTCCTCGATTGCCCGCCTGTTAATTAATTTTAAAAAACTCTTAAATAAACATAAAGATTTTTTAAAATTTCCTTTTACTATTTTAATTTATACATTCTAAAAATAATTATAGACTATGAGGCTGAGTAGTAAAAATGACGATTTGTTTACTCATTGATAATTGATAACTAGTGTTATGATATTAATAAATAAATTATATCAAATTATCACGAAGCATTACGTACTCCACTTTGTTTTTACCACTGCAACTTTTTGTTTAGTCCTCGACCCCGAATGGGCTATTGACTCATAGGCCATGAGGGCGAGAAGACTACGATAGCAGAATTAGAGTTACACCCTGTTGCCTTCAAACAATTGTTTTAAGTCGAGGCATTTGGATCAATACAATGAAATGTATAAAAACTGACCCAAAAGTAACCATTGTCTGAAGGCAATAGGGTTTAACTCCGATATCTGCTATTGTTTTAGTCAAATCCAACTAGTCGCTCAAATATATAGATGCAAACAAGTTTTCAATTGTGGTTAAATTCAATGTCTTGGTTTTCAAAGCCGGCACTTTTCGCTAAGAGTAGGATATAACTTATAGCCTAGTAGTAGCATGTTCTATCTTGTACGAAGCATCTTGCCCGGTCTTTCGATTTCCGAGTTCAATGTACGTGTTCTCATTACTTCAATTAATCAAATGTAAAATAAAGTAAAATCCATCCCATGTCAATACCTCACTTACCAATACCTGTAGTAGTTGCTTGGGTTGCTGTGGTAACCGGTTTTGGCAAAATATACGCTTCTTTACCCTTGTCATCTCCTTTTTCACTTTCTCCAAACTCGTTGGTTGCCGTGACAATAAACCAGTATGTCCGACCAGGCTCCAGATCCTTAACGTGTATAACATACGTCAAGTTGGTCAAGTCACGGACGACATGTATACGTGTCCAGGATTTTTCTACACCCTGTTTCTGGTAGATGGTATATTGTTTTATTTCGCCGCCATTTTCATCCGTTTTTGTCCAGTACAATGTAATAGTAGCTTTACTCTTGCTAAGATGAAGACTGGGCAAAGGTGGTGGACCTAAATGATGAAAGCACAAAATACCTGACTTTTATGTAAAGATTATATAATAAACGCGCAAGTGTTCTGTCGGATACAGAGTCCCGTGCAACAGACCCCTTGCATGTGACATGAAAGCATCTCAATCTGGGGGACTAAAACAAAAGAATTCCAATCTTCTGAGAATAAGAACCTATTGTTTTCTCCCTCAGATTGAGCTGCATTCCAAAGTGCTGCAAGGGGTCTATAGATAGAAAGCCATAAGGGCGGAGCCCGAGGGGGATCCCATAGGACACTAGCGTTCATTAGCTTAGAATATGATCACACCCACGAGACCGATTATGAATGAATTTGTTTGTCACTTTGATCGCTCCTCACGCGGGAAATATGAAATTTGAATAGCAGTAATGATACGAAATATTTTGTAAGCTTTGGAATAACAGAAATTAAAATAAGATTTACATAGTCAGTTGTCAAACGTGACTGAAGAGACACAAGGGCGTAAGGTTTCTCTCAAGTTCAGTATAACTTCAGGACTTGAATTGTAAGTGCACTATTCAATAATGTANTTTTATTTTTTATGAGGTATTCTTACTTCATACATTAGTTTTTTCCCAATCCACAATGACTATTACGGTTAATCAAACAGTATACATTTTTCACTATTCCAAATGACGCAAGGCTAACACTCTTGAACACTTTCGTTTATAAATGATAATAACATTTCACGTTAACCTGAATATTCTTGAACTTATATTATTGTCATATGGCAGACTCCCTGCTATTAGTCTGCAGGGATTGATAGGTAGAGTCTTGTTTTCCAATATTCAGGGGTTCATATTGGTGTTGTTCATTATCATTACGCTGCAAATTAGGTTTCGATGATCTTGTACCAAGGGGCTCGTACACAGGTCCTTGGGAACCTTGAATAGACGTGTTTGGCATCCGATTAAGCCCTTGATAATTACTGGCATCGTCAGAAGAGCCAGCCTCGTTAGGATTTAATTGTTTGATGGTTTCATATTCTGGTCCTGTTTTGACAGCCTGTGGAACACGCGATGCCTTAACTGCTGATGTTACCTTTTCTTCCAATTCCAAGTCGTTCTGAAAACAAATTGAAAGGAAAGATCAAATACAAAACGCTTAAAAAAAGGTTTGGAATTTGTTGTAATATTTAACACAAGGATGACTTACATGATAACTTTCCCCAGCAACAGCTTTCTTCTGTGTATGTCTTCATTAATCAGCGAGAGAAAATGAGGTTAATACAGTTTTATACTCACAAAATAATCCGCAAATTATTCCCCAAACAACTACTACAACGACAAAAATAAGCAAGTATTTAAATATAACAACCAACGTATTGTTGCACATCAATTCATTCACTATTTCTTATAGTACCTTTTATAATGCGCTTGGCTTTCTTTTTTACCTATTTTAATAACAAGGGATAAAAACCAGATATTAGGCGCCATCATGAGCAGCACTACCTTGGTCTGGGTTCAAGATCAATTAATAAACGATAATACTTTATCAAACGTACTGCTTYGTTGGACCCTTCTCCTTAGGTATACAATTAGTACGAGAAGGTTAAGAACAAGAGATAGAACAAGAATGCCAATAATGACTCCCATGGCTGTTGCAGCTGGGAAGAAATTGAGAAAAGTTAGAAATAGTTAAAAAGTATAAGCGCTTTATTTATTTATTTATTTTTTTATTATATCGTTTTTCCACGTAGAACATGTTTTATTTCTGTTACTTACAANAAAGTCTGATACAATTTTAACATAGATATATGTTTATTTCGAATTATAGTTTGACTATAGATGTAAGAGCGAAAGTGAAAGACAACCAGTTCAAGAATGAAGTAAGTGAGTATGTCCATTTGTCTTCTTATCGAATGCCATGTGGACATTGCCGGTAAGAAACCTTAGCTTAAGTAATACGTCAAAGAATGTGAATTACTGTTTGAATGCAAATAAGGCAAACCGTGGTCCACAATCGACTTAAAGAAATGACTTCAAAAGTTTACATTTCGACCCTTACGTGTAAACGAGACAATGCAATGGACCCTTCTCAAAAGTATCGGCCATATATCTTTCTCGGTGGAATTTGTGGCATTTCTGCGATACAATCATAACCCGATTAGCAAGGGGATCACCGACAAGACAATGGACGTCATTTGTGAAAAGTACGCAGTAATAGGTGAGTGGAGGTAAGTGGAAAACATTGATAGAACAATACTTTAAGAGTGATTACCGTCTTTTCGATGAAATCAACATATTTCGCATTAACTCCTCGTCCTCTAAGGGGAGTCGATTAATACATACGAAAAATGAACTTAAAATAATTCAAATGTATCGAGAGATGATATATACACTGAGGAATTCCAATGAACTGAAATCCCGCAGCATAGGTATACTTACATTTTACTATGGCAGTTGCAGTTGCACTGTCATTGTGTTCCATGCTGTCATAAGTGCTCTTTGCTGTACATATGTACTTGCCAGCATCTGTTTTGATAGCATCAGGTATTCTAAGTGTTCCCCCAGCTACTGTGTGACCATCTTTGATGACACCGTCAGCCTTTGTCCATGATATGGAAGGTGGTGGATAACCATCTGCTGTACAGCTGAGTACGATCTCATCACCTTGTACAACTGTGATACTTGGAGGAATGGTACTGCTTTGAGGAGGATCTACAATTACGTTTTTTAATGTAAATTTTTGATGAGCGCATAACAATAAAACAATAACAACAATAAACAAACCAAGAGCACTGAAATAACTGCATTGTTCATACTTACAATATACAGACACAACAGTCTGTGCAGTGATTAGATTCTCATTAGGGTTGTTGCTGGCCTGACACTCATACGTCCCATTCTGATCTCTTCTAATGTTTGGTATCCTCAGTGTAGCATTTCCTGTGCCTGTACTTTTGGTCACGTGACCTATTATCTGTACCCACGTGATGTTAGGAGTTGGTGGACCAACAGCAGTGCAAGGCACACTCAAATCTTGACCCTCTGCTATATTCTTTGCCAGTGGTGGCTGTGGCTGGAACTTGGGGGTTACTTTTGAACACAATGTTATAGAAGACATGATGTTAGTGTAAGCAAGTTGAATAGACAATAGTCTGCACTAACAGGTGACCTAAGCTCACTTAAGACAGCCAGTTCTTCAAAATGAACATCAAAATAAAAAAAGAGACCCTTCTGATATGTAAAAAGGCAGATCTATTTTGGCTCATAAACTTGAACTTTTAAGAACGAAAACAATTGATGATTATGATAAAAGAGAACTTAAGTAATCCCATCCTCAAAAGTAATTTTTTTATCAAATCTTCCATCCTTCCCCTTGTAATGCTGCCCAACCACTCTCCTTTCAATCCGGCCTTAAGAATAATATAATTGCATATAAAAATTTGAGCAGAGGGTGCTTACCTGCCACAGTCAGACTCATTTCATACCTCTTATTAACACTTCCTTCTAGAATTAGCACAGCATATTCCTTGGTATCACTGATACTAAGGTTTGTTATTTTGAACCAAGCACGACCAGCAGGCAAGTCTCCCACGTAATGAACTCTTCCTTTATAACTCGATGCAGCTGGGGTATCCAAGGCAGCGCTATAGACAGCAACGTTGGCCCATTTATTGACGT
>NW_022261797.1:17257-29868 GCF_009602425.1 Actinia tenebrosa | reverse complement strand
TGGCATATGCAGTCTTATCTGCTGTAGTATTTACAGTCTTAACATTACGTTCATCCTTGATGCTTTCTCCATATTTATTCCACGCAGTAACTGTAAAYTTGTACGTCTTTCCATATTTAAYTKTCKTTCCCACAATGCATTCCAMTAGWAGAGAATCTTTGACATSCTCTATMWTATTCCAGTCAGRTTGTTCWTTTTCTTCTTTCATGTAGATAGTGTAGCGTGATATCGTTGCCCCATTGTCATCAGGTTTTTTCCACGTTAAAAGAACTTTTCTTTTAGATTCGGCTTCTATGAGTAGGGAAGTCAACAGTTCTGGAATGTCTGGTCTACCTTAATTAAGAGCAATGTAAGGTAATCAGCAGTTGTTTAATAAAATCATTCGCTCGGAAAACAAAGGTTACCTATAAGCATGTAAATCGATCTATGGCGGAATGAGAATCTAGGATGGCGTAGCTGTAGTGCAGTTGCACTATATGCAGTTGCTGTAGTGACGTCCCCCCCCCCCCCAAGTGCAGTTAACTCCCATGCCACAGCAATCCTGGTCTCCCTCGGTCCGAACCCAGCACTCGGTATCACAAATGAGTAAACTACGTTAGGCTTCTTCCTTAATTTAAATGTTTCCATACACAAAAGCTCAACAGTGCCCTAACTGTTATCAGCCCGGGCGTTGTTTCAGGGCATCGATAAAAAGTTGAAGGTTTTCTACCCATAGGCCATATTTTTAAAACATGACTTCAAACTTAGTTAGCTAACAAATGATTGGTTTTACGTACCTGTTTTCTTGGTAGTGATCATCTTGGTCGATGACACTCCATAACCAATATCATTCTTAGCATATACTGTAACCCTATACCGACTGTCCTTCTTTAAGCCTGTTAGTACTGCATATGTGTCAATTGTCCTTACAAAGATGTGTGAATCAGTTTCCAGTAAGTAACCAGTGACAGGACTTCCACCATCATCAGCAGGTTTGGTCCATCTCACATTTGCTGATGATGCTTCAATCTCGGTTATCGTTAATGTAACAGCACCTGGAGGAACTGAATGAGCATACAGATCTTCAGTAACAACATCTCAGTGCCGTATAGAAAAATAAAATTACTTTCCAGAAGTTTTGGTACTCGATCCCTAGGTTGGATAAATTGCTGGTAATGGTTTTACATGCATGATCTAATCTATACTTACACAGTTGAGTGACATTGATGACGTGCTCAGCACTTCCCAGGATGTTTGTTGCACGACACTTGTAATGTCCATAGTCCCCTTGGTCAGTAGTTTTCAGGACTGTTATCTCACTACCCCCGGGTACAATGTTGACACCTGTAGTGATCTGTTGATTTGTTGGTTTGTACCATGATATCCGTGGTGCAGGTAAACCAGTTGTAAAACATCCCAGACGAATACTGTTGCCATTCCATGACTTTAAAGTCATAGAAGACTCTGATGTGTCGATTTCGGGTAGATCTAATAGTTCAGAAGGGAAGGAGGAATTTTAAAATTATGGGCATTTATACTTCATTAAATAAAGAATTATATACTAACAGTATACCACTACCATAGTCTGTGCAGTGACTGGATTCTCATCAGGGTTGTTCCTGGCCTGACACTCGTACGTCCCATTCTGATCTCTTCTAATGTTTGGTATCCTCAGTGTAGCATTTCCTGTTCATCTGATCTTGGTCACGTCACCTATTACCTGTACCCACGTGATGTTAGGTGTTGGTGGACCAAAAGCAGTGCAAGGCACACTCAAATCTTGACCCTCTGCTATGTTCTTTGTCAGTGGTGGCTGT
The DNA here is from genome assembly GCF_009602425.1 of Actinia tenebrosa. Next base: position 28,072 of record NW_022261797.1, on the reverse strand, counting down.
GGCTGGAACTTGGGAGTTACTTTTAAACAAAACGTCACAAATAACATCACGTTTATGTGAGCAAGTTGAAGAGGTAATAGTTTTCACAAACAGGTAATGTGACCCCATCCCGCTACAAAAATTGTTCAAAATGTTCCAAAGTAACCCCTCCCTCCAAATAGCGGTACGTTACAAAGATTAAGTTTAAATAAGCTCCAGCATACCAGCACATTGGGCAACCCAGTGCACTTTCCAAGATCGCCCGTGTTTATTTTCAGTCTGTCACTGATATTTGAATTAGATATCAACCAATACAGTACAATCTTGTTTTTATTATTATTTACTTTAATATTCAAAACTGTTCCAGGCTTTTGACAGAAAGACAACAATCTGAGAAAATAAATGTTTAGCTGTTCAATATATGCAAATGGTGGTTTAAAGACTGGAAAATACCTCTCACTACTAGCTGTACTTGGTGTTTAATAGGATCCTTTGCTTTAAGCACCAGATTACATTGATATATCCCGTTATCAGCAGTAGTCACATCAGTAATGACAAGAGTGGCAGTGGACTCTCTGCTTACTCGATCAGGGTTCAGTAATCTTGGTGGACATGTTGCTCTATTGATGACAAAACTCCAGTTTTTGGTGAACCTGTCATCAGCACCGATTGTACTAAAAGTGTTATACTTCTGGTTGTAGAAAGACCATTGTGGAGATTCAGTGCTAAACTCTTGCTCTCTGTTGTCCACATGGTAGTCCCACACAAACCTGACTGTTCCTCCACTAGATACGTACAACACGCTGGGAGGGAAATGAGTGAAGCGAGCTGTTGTGTCTACAAAACAGCAACTTGTATTTAATATAGTTACTTGATTATGAAAATGAACTTAAATATGTCCCTTAGATTAGAATCATTATTAAAAAAACATTTGTTCGTTTTATTTGGGCAAAGTAAAGCTGATTATATTGTCTCGATAAAATATGCTTTGAGGACTGAATTTAACATCAGTCGACACCACGTTCGACGATTATGAGTGTAGACACTATGCAGCGTGACTGCCTTGGACTTTTTGAACAATGATTTCAATTTTCAGAAATCGTTAGGATTTCCAATGATAAACTGGATTTATTCACTTATCATCAAAACTTTGATTGATCACCGTCAAATATTAATCGCTGCAAATTCGTAGAAATTAGGAATCACTGAAGAATGTATAAAAACTACATAAATAAGGAAATCACAATTTAGCAATAGACTTACCTACGTGAGGAAGTAAATACAATGCACCGATGTAACCAAGAATGTAATAAGAAATTATCTGTCCAACACTCATCGTGACGAAGAATTTTGACATCCAGAAAACTAAAACTTTGAAGATATGGTGGACTGTTTTATATGAAATCAGAACAGATGGTGTTCAGTATCAGCAAGTCTTGCTGCATCAAATGCAAAATTTAATTATGCACATTTGTTTCTCGCGGTTGACCTTTTGTACTTCACTACAGCGTTTGTCTGTTTTAATGGGTAACGCAAGGGCACTAGAAGAACTAAACGTGGATTGGATTTTTATAGTATTTGCCGATTAATTAAATCAAAATATTGTTATACTTGTTTACTTATTTTGTTCGTTGTGTTCTTTTACTGCAAAATTGTTGTTTAAGTAATAGATACAATATGAGCGGGAGACCTTTATGGGCATTTAAAACGGCGAGCCGCAGGCGAGCCGTTTTAAAGCCCATAAAGGTCGGACGCGAATATTTTATCTTACTTGTGAAATGAATTAATAATTCATGAGTTTTGAATTGTTATTAACAAATGAGGACTTAGTTGATTGTATGACGAAATTGAATAGCATATTATTCATTGATAATAACAAAATTCTTTCATGGCTTAGTTGCCGGAATGAGTTCTCCCAAAGGAGTTTCGAAATATTGAACACTGAATTTAGCAGTTCATTTTCATAGAGAGGTTGTAGTAGAAACATGGCTGATCGGTTTCGCTCTCCAAAGAGTAAAGAAGAAGAGTCCAGTCTAGTGTCGGAAGCTACTCCAAAAGCTACTCAATACAACACTAAATGGGGCATAAAAGTTTTCGAGGAATGGCAGCAACAACGGCCAAATAAATTAGCAATGTTAGAACACGTTGGAGTGGCCGGTCTCAAAGGTGATGACGTTCAAGATCTGACCGATTATTTGGAACACATGTTGCCAAATACCTTAAACTTTTGGTTGTGTAAGTTCGTTGGCGAAGTGGCCAAGAAAAATGGAGAGCGTTATCCACCTAAAACGCTTTATTTGTTAATTTGTGCGATTAACCGACATTTAAGTGAGACGAGAGGAGAGAATGCATTGAACGTTCTCAATAAAGCTGACAAGAGGCAAGTAACTTTATTGGGTGTTTTAAATGAATTGCCTTAAATTGCATTTTATATTTAGGTGGAAAAATATTTATTTCATGGTTTTAATAAACTTATTCTTTTATTATAAAGGTTCGCGTCGTTTCGCAAAGTATTAGACGCAGAGATTTTGATTGGAAATTTGACTTGTCAGATGATGTATTAGCCAGTATTCCAATGCCAGAGGATTCGTTGAGCAGTAATATTAATAATTTTTGTGCAATTTCAGTATTTAACAACTGCAATATCAACTTTGGGTGCGCGAATAAGTAATATCTATAATATTGGCATGTATTCATGTACAAACTTATTGATTAATAAACCTTGTAGAATTCCAAAGGACGCGACTCTTTATAAAAGTTAAGCATACTAATTAGGCGGGTTAGAGATCTTTATAAAAGTTAATCATATTATTAAGCATACTATTTACAATTCATCAACCCCAGCTTTTCCCTGCTGACTATTCAACCCTCCCCGTGCTTTAAGTTTCACACGTCCTGTATCGAGAATTACAAACCATCCACGTGACCTAAATCCAGGTCTTTCACTGGGTAATTACCTCATGAATTATTAATGAATTTTACAATTGTTGATATGACGTAACAAATAATCAAGTATCAAGAGTCAATATTCCTTATTCGAGTTGCTATTTAGATGTAAAATGATTATGATAATTTTTTCAATATTTCTGTACATATATAAGGCCGTTGAATGCTTATTGTGACCTGAGTATTCTCTTGCACATGTCTGCAGGGATTGATAGGTTAATCAAACAGTATACATTTTTACTATTCCAGATGATTCAAAGCTAACACTCTTGAACACTTTCGTTTATAAATGATAATACCATTTCACGTTAACATGAATATTCTTGAACTTATATTATTGTCACATGGCCGACTCCCTGCTATTAGTCTGCAGGGATTGATAGGTAGAGTCTTGTTTTACAATATTCAGGGGTTCATATTGATGATGTTCATTATCATTACGCAGCAAATTGGGTTTCGATGATCTTGTACCAAGGGGCTCGTACACGGGTCCTTGGGCACCTTGGATAGACGTGTTTGGCATCAGATTGAGTCCTTGATAATTACTGATATCATTAGAACAGCCTGCCTCGTTAGGATTTAATTGATGGATGGTTTCATATTCTGGTCCTGTTTTGACAAGCTGTGCAACACGTGATGCCGTAACTGCTAATGTTACCTTTTCTTCCAATTCCAAGTCGTTCTGGAAAAAATTGAAATGAAAGACCAAATACACAACGCTTAAAAAAAGGTTTGGAATTTGTTGTAATGTTTAACACAAGGATGACTTACATGATAACTTTCCCCAGCCACAATTTTCTTCTGTGTTTTTCTTCATTAATCAGTGAGAGAAAATGAGAATAATACATTTTTACACTCACAAAACAATCCGCAAACTATTCCCCAAACAAAAGCAACAGCAACAATAAAAAATGAACAAGTAAATAAAACAACCAACTTATTATTGCACATCAATTCATTCACTATTTCTTATAGTACCTGTTAATATGCGCTTGGCTTTCTTTTTTACCTATTTTAATAACAAGAGATAAAAACAGATGTTAGGCGCCAGCACTAGCTTGGTCTGGGTTCGGATCAATTAATAAACGATAATACTTTATCAAACGTACTGCTTTGTTGGACCCTTCTCCTTAGGTATACAGTTTGTAGTAGGTTGAAAACAAGAGATAGAACGAGAATGCCAATAATAACTCCCATGGCTGTAGAAGCTGGGAAGAAAATGAGAAAAGTTAGAAATGGCTAAAAAGAAAAATCACTTTATTTATTTATTTATTTATTTAAATTATATCGTTTTTCCACGTAGAACATGTTTTATTTCTGTTACTTACAAGACTTTGATCCTTCTTCAGTACAATAACTCATTGCTATTACAAGAGACAACAGAAAACATTTGTAAAGTTATTGTAAAAAGGCTACAGCAGAAACAAAGTACCCTTCAATCTTGCCTTTTAGTCTTTTCAAAATAATGTCCCACTCATGAAGTAATAGCGGAATCGTAAAGATAGTAAATATTTTATTATGAACATTTTAGATTAGATTTGTTATTTTTATTAATATTTCTTATACGAACCACACGAAGAAGTTGCTTCGTCTCCTGTAGTATTTACAGTCTTAGCACTTCCTTCGTCCTTCACACTTTCTCCATATTTATTCCATGCAGTAACCATGAACATGTATGTTTTTCCATAAACAATGTTATCTGTTACTCTATAGCCAACTTGATGTGGATCGTTGACGTCTTCATATTTTATCCAATCAGCTTTATGTTTCACTTCCTTGATATAGATGGTATAGCGCGTTATATTACCACCATTGTCATCTGGTTTTGTCCACCTCAAGACGACTGAGAGCTTCGATTCTTTGCCATTGAGAATAGTTGATATCAGGTGAGGGATTGAAGGTTTGCCTACGAGAAAATAAAAATATGGAAAATTGAATTCCAAGTTAATGATAACATTTATGGCACTCGGACTACATTGCCTATCACTTGGTATATTGATTGGCTGAAAATTTCAAAATGTTGCACGCAATGTTGCAGCTATGTTCACACTATGAAATTTGTTGCGCACAATGTTGCAAGAGTAGAGCGCACTTCAACTTCAGTTTTGTTGCATACAATGTTGCGTGTAACAAGTATCAGGGGTAGACACACGCTGCAACATTCCTGTTGCGTGAAATGTTGCGTGCAATGTCGAACTGTGTCCGTACCTTTATCATGTATTGGCTAACTAGTGTCAGCAACACTTGGGTATATTTACCGATTCTCTTTGTCTTGATAACTTTTGAAGACACCACTCCATACCCAACAATATTCCTAGCACAGACCTTGACAGTGTAGAGTGTGTTTGCCTTCAGTCTTGTTATAACAGAATGGGTATTCATTATGATCACTGGGGGTTTGGTACTGACTTCCAGTAAGTAACCAGTGACAGCGAGTCCACCAWCATCAGCAGGTGTKKTCCATCTAAYRGTTATAGATGATGCKTCAAGCTCGGTTATTTCTATAACAAGAGGACTTGGAGGAACTAGATAAAAAGATGATATGATTGCTAATGAACTSRAAAGCCCGGACTAAGYAAGACTGAAGACATTATAWCATTGTAAATATATTTYACGAGCTTAACTTACACAGTTGAGTAACATTGATRACGTGTTCATCACTTCCCAGGATGTTTGTTGCWCGACACKTGTACTGTCCATAGTCCCCTTGGTCAGCAGTTGTCAGTACTGTTACCTCACTACCCTCGAGCACAATGTTGACACCTGAAGTGATCTGTTGATTTGTTGGTTTGTACCATGATATCCGTGGTGCAGGTAAACCAGTTGCTAAACATCTGAGTCGAATACTGTTACCATTCCACGACTTGAAAGGAAAAGAAGACTCTGATGTGTCGATTCCAGGTAGATCTAATAGTTCAGAAGGGAAGGAGGAATTTAAGATTACGGACATTTACTTTATTAAATAAGGAATCCTATACTTACAGTATACCACTACCATAGTCTGTGCAGTGACTGGTCTCTCATTAGGGTTGTTCCTGGCCTGGCACTCATACGTCCCATTCTGGTCTCTTTTAATGTTTGGTATCCTCAGTGTAGCACTTCCTGTTCCTGTACTCTTGGTCTTGTGACCTACTATCTGTACCCACGTGATGTTAGGGGTGGGTGGACCAATAGCAGTGCAAGACACACTCAGTTCTTGTTCTTCTGCTATGTTCTTAGTTGATGGTGGTTGTGGATTGAACTGAGGAGGAACTGCAAAATACAAGAGTATTATTGCTTCCATGCACTTATTGATTTTGCTTGTTTGTCCTTTCAAACAACTTATGAAAACAATAACTAATAACAAACATTTCTTCAGTTATTTTACTTACCAGCAACCGTCAAATATATCGAGTATTGAAGTGACTCACTCTGACCTGGTTCTCGTATTGCTGTAACATACTTGTTCGTATCCTGGAGGGTGAGGTTCGTTATCTTGAACCAAGCATGTCCTGCGCTCAAATCACCAACCCAGCTCACTCTTCCCTTGTACATTACAGCTGTGCTGTCCAAATCGTTACTAAGAACTGGACCATTTGTCCTAGTGCTTATGGATATAAACTGTGGTGTAATAGTCTTATTGTCAGGACCAAGCAAACCCCATTTTGCTGATAAAATGCTGTTACCATTTGTGGTGTTCCACATGAAGACTACATCTTGCCTGACATTCTGCACCAGATTAGCTGGTGCTTTTATATCACACATCACTAGAAAAAATGGCGTACATTCAAGTAAGTTGTTTTTTTAACCTCGTAAGTTATAAATTATTTTAAAAATACATATACACAAATATTTCTTTTCTCAATTTTTCCGTAAACTCGCCTAGTATTTATATAAAATATATCTATATCATTTTTAAAATTCATTTTGAAGCAAAGGCTTGGCTTATTATATTCAATTTCGTACGTGCTGATGATCTCATCTATTAGACACTATCAGGTCCTATCATACATATAGAAATAAGTAGTGTTTATAAACGAGCAGAAGTGTTTTATCAGGATTTAAAAACACGAGGGGTAGCCGATTGTTTTTAGACCTGATAAACACGATCTGCAAGTTTATTGAACGGCTTCAAAAAGTGATGATGTATGTTCTCATATTGTACTGCATTCTTTACGAAATGAACCATGCTTGATAGAGAAAATCAAAGTTAAAGTTTATGCAAATGAAGATGAATCTAAATCAGATATAAAACCTCCTTCACGGTCATGATTTCTATTGTGTTTCCTTCATGAATTATTAATGAGTTTTTAAATTATAATTAATGATCATTGATACTAGAAGTGATTATATTCATAGCATGATCTGCAACTCGTTCAGCTCACACTGGTAATCTTACTAAGCTTGCTCGTTTATCATTCAATGTTTTGTGACATATTGTGATGTCAAATTTAAATAGATAAGGTGTACAAGAAAACTTTTTTCTGGACACCAAATTTGCTATTCGATCTTATATTCAGGATTTGATTTTAGGGAAATAATTATTTCAATCATAGAATATAATAACAAGATTCTCCTACCTTCGGGAGGAAGTAGATGCAATACGATCAAAAACCAGAGAGTGTGAGTATACACGATTCGCAGCTGTAAAGCTATCATGATTATCTTGCTGTCAGTCTGTGTTGAAATATCTCGTTTGGCGAATTTCCTGAAGAGAAAGTTATAACCGAGCGATGGTGTTTGCCATCATTAAACCAATACATGCCTGTGGTTGACCTTTTATGCTTGATCACTTTATGTATATTTCATTAATGGTAATGGTTTCGTTACTGGTAACGCAGACATGAGGCATGTAGACCACAGGTAGACCATGACATTAATTTTCAATACGCTTCCCCTACTCTTTATTTGATTATTTCTAGATCTTGATAAGCAGTATTTTATTTAGTTGTTATTTTTGAGATTGCTTTCCTTTCTTTTCTCTTTTTTTATATAAATTCTTCTTCTATTTTAGGCAAGAACGAAGATTACGGTAACACTTCCGCATACGAAAGGTGACATCTTCCTTACTCTAGCTATTTCATTTCTTATAATACTATGGTAGAAGTATCACTGTTACTGAAGCCGCAATGAAATTGAAAAGATGGGGAATACAAACCGACGTTCGTATGAAATATATCTCATTTTGATAAAAACTTCCCTTGAAAACTTTAGAATTCACTCAGTGAAATTAAAGAAAACCATATCACGTGAAATGAATTCTATTTCACGTGTAATAGTTTTCTCTAAGATTCATGTAAACAGTGCAACTTTATTTATAGACAAGAGGTAAGGAAAAAAGCTTACTGATATTTCCTTTGCTTGGATTTCAAAAGATTTAGTATAGTAGTAATAAATATGCGTTCGGTTCAAAAGATTTAGTTAATTTCGTGGTTTAGAACCTCGTATCATGAAAGGAAGAAAAAAGTTATCGATAAGGCTGTGTTCCTAATTTATGGCAGAGGGGGGGAGGGGCGGTGAAATTGAAGGGGGATTGGGAAAATGTTGGTAGGAAAAACGGGGGATTGGCAAATCTTTATCAGAATAATGTGGGGATGCACAATTTTTGGAAGAAGCTACAAGCCTTGCTCATTGGGGATCGTATTTTTTGCATGACTTTAAGGGGGAGTGTTAAGAATTATTCTGGACATTTCAAATTTTCACCTGTCCCCCCATTAGTATGCGCGTTATCCATGCTATGCCGCTGTTTACTTTACAATGATGCACTAAATATTTCTTTAATATGATCATCGTTATAATCTTATTATACGCTGTCCTGTCATTCGTTAAACCGGCGTTGATAGCCGGGGTTAATAGTAAATTACTGAAATAAAGCTGTACCTTTTAGGGTTTGAAATCAGGTTGGTTTTAAGAGCCTTTTTAATTTATGCGTTCCTTTTAGGGGCCATTTTAAAAATCGACCGCCGATCACCCCTACTACCTGAACAAAGGGAGTACCCCCCCGGGGTATTGTGATTGGAGAATGTTCACATATGATGCCGATTCTGTATCTTGGCTGCTTAACTTTGTAGATGGGTTCTCAGTTGGTTAGTCAGTATTGTAGGGGGTCTCAGTATTTGATCTGACTATAAAACATCGAGTTACTGCTCCATTCAGTCGTTATGAGCTGCAGCAGATAATGAAATATTGACGTCTACGAACACCTTGTTAGTGTCTGTGCAGCAAAAAATTCTCTTAAAATGGCGTCGGAATTTTCCACTTTGTAATGTATAAATGAACGGATTAATGGCTGAGTTGCATACCATTAATATTATAAAACTGAGATGGATGCTCTTAAAGCTACTGTTCGTATTCCCACTAAAGATTAAAAGATGGATAATGAAGTCAGGAAGGCAGAATAGAGCATATACAACACTGACAATGACCACCATCTTGGTTACTCTCTTCCTTGACTTTAACACGGCTAGTTGTGTACCTTGTACTTGGTGTTGCTTGAACCAAAGAGAGTAGATGACTCTGCTGTACAGAACAAGCATAATGGCGATTGGGATGATCCCTACAATAACTGACCAAGATATCAAATATGTTGCCTCGAACCATGGGTGCTCTTTAGGCCAGAGAGAACCACAAGTTTTATCATTTGTTTTGTAGATTTTAGTTAAAAATAAAGGAACGTTTAGCACTAATGCAATAGTCCAACACAGTACCACTATTGCTCTAGACTTCTTTTTACTCATATTTCTGTTGGAAGCAAACGGATGGAGAACAGCTTCGTATCTCTCACAACAGATCGTAACAAGAGAAAAGGAAGAAGCAACGGCTCCTACCCAAGAAAAATTTCCACCCGTCAAAAAACTACACATCATTTTTCCTGCAAATCCATCAGGATGAATGTAAAACTGATTCAAAATGAAACGTGGTGCAAGGAATACTCCTACCATGATGTCAGCTACAGCAAGGTTGACGAGGAGGTAGTTGATTGGTGATTTCATGGATTTATTGGTCAGAATGATCAGTATGACCAGGGTGTTCCCGATCAGGTCCACCACTATTAGAGCGGACAATGTTACTGTAACGCCTGTGTTGACAGCTGTGTTGTTGGTATTCAAACTTGACATAATTGCCTGAAAAAAGAAGACCCGAAACCTCCATAAGCTGCTTGAGCCAAATATAAACAAATTGAAGACAGCTGGGAAGAATAGCTCCTATCGCAGTTGTGCACGTCAATCCGACAAACCAGGTGCATTTCTATGAGCGTGTCTTCAAACTAATGTTCATACATCCAAAAAGCTATATAGTGTTTGATCAAAGTTAGAAAGACGACAAAATACTTTGTATAACAAAGTAAATTTCTTAGCAAATTATCAGAGACTCGACCCGATAGTATCGTTTTGATGCTACGCTCATCACAATACCGCTTGTTTGTTGGGGTGGCGTGCTCAATTACGATAACAGCTATTGAAGAGTAAGGAAATTTGAATACGAAAAATATATACATACTGTATAACTAATTGGTCTTCGTGCAATGTTTTCCCATTATAGACTATATTTTTTCTCTGTTTAACGGTTTCGCACGAAAAAAAATATTTACAATTAAAACAAATAATATTGTTCTTAAGTAAATGACAGGTGTTCCGAAATGGTGAAACATTGCAAATTACTAGGACGATTCTAATGACGATTTGGAGCCAGGCCAATAAGCCCAACTCGTGTAAATCTTTATTAAATTTAGTCTGTGTTTCCACATGTTTCAATTCGATTCTGAAATGACTCTTTTGAAGTATGTTTGAAGCATTTCATAACAAACTCATTATTAATTAATATGATGATTAATTTTTGTAACCCACGAAAAAAGTTAAAGCTGTATAAATAGAAGAAAGAAAGAAAGAAAGAAAGAAAGAAAGAAAGAAA
>NW_022261796.1:63450-73708 GCF_009602425.1 Actinia tenebrosa | reverse complement strand
ATCTTTTCACGGTGTATAATTTACCTTTTCATCATTACTGTTTCATTAGAAACACCGACGCAGCTCACACTAGTTTTTAGCTAGTTATATCTTTTTATGGTAAACAGTTTGTTTTCATGATATATTTGTACTGGGGGCTAATTACTTCTCTCATTGTCAGTCGAGCGATGTTAGACTACAGGGCCCCTCTGGATATCAGCCAGGTAGCTAAATGGGGCACCCCGTTTAAATAAAGTCTTTGATTGATTGACTCCCAGAATGGGGATAGAGTAGGAGGAACCCGACATTTTGAGGAAGACCAAAGTCAAATTACACTCCTTAGCTAGTTTGCTAAAGTCTTCCGTGGGAAATTTGATATGCCTCTTAGAAGACTGGGGACTAGATTTTGGAAAGAAAGAAGAGTCTAGTGGTCATAAAGAGACGTGTATTAAGGTGTTAGAGGGAGGATGGGATTCGAAAGCTTATAGGAAAAGTAGAATCTAGCGGTAAAAAAAAGACGTGCATTAATCTGTTAGACTGATATTTAGATAGAGGAAAACGAGGATCTAGCAGTTAAGAATAGACGTGCATCAAGCTGTTAGAGGGGGACTGGAAAACAGTTAGCTAGGTAGATAGCTAGGGGATATTATTTGCGTCTTTTTCTATGAAGAGACTGAAAACCAGAATTAAAGAAAACATAAAGCAAAATTTGTAATATTTTTACCGTTAAGAATATCTGGAGCTGAGCGGGGATTTCCTCGGGGATCCTTGGTGGCGGACTGGAAAACGATGCACCTATAGTAGTAGTAGTAGTAGTAGCTATATTATATTTACTTAGCATGCAGTTAGCTGGATTAGTTGCTATATTATGGTCTCTTTAATACACGTAGAATTCGAACACTCATTTATCATTACGTTATCAAGATGTCTGTACCAAGGGAGGTTTTATGTGATCACGTGAAGGCAGCCATTTTAGATGGATGGGATAGGTTTTCTTTTGACGTCATTTCCTGTCTAGTGTGTAATGTTCATCAGCTTAATCAGGCACAAGTTTTAGAATAGAATTCTTTCTGATTGACAACACATGGTGGTCAGTGTTTGAACAATACTTGGAGCAGATAATGAAATTCAAAGATTTTTATAAGCTGATTGAAACCCAGCAATACGATCGTTTTACAAGAGCCAGATAGAATTCAATTCCCCTGAGTAAAGGGATTCTATTGTTCTGCCATTCAACATGGTGGCCGTCAGCACGTGATGATGCAAAACCTCCATAACATAAAGTTAAATGTTTTATAGGAATCTAAAATTAATACCAGATAAATTTGATAATCATTAATCAATCTTGATACTTTATGTTTTAAAAAGTTAAATATTTATTATTATTTAGTATAGTTTAGTTATACTTACGGGGGGTCGGGTGAAGGACAGTTTAGTGACCAGCGTCCCGAATCAGCATCTCCGAACTATATGTAGAAGGAATAAGATTCTCACATTTAAAACACAATATCTCTTCTTGGGCTTCCTGTGGCTCTCTCTGTTCAGTTAAATAATCTTTTGTATTCGACATTTTTTTATAAGCAATCAGTTATGAAAGTAATTTACGTTTTATTTGTTGGTATTTATTAGTCCGTCTTAAAATCCATTTATCTTTTAAACGATTGGCTTTGTTTATTACAGGTCAATGGCGTACCCAGAGGAGGTGGGACCACTTTTTCAAGTTATTTGAATTTTGAAACCTTTAGAACAAATTGTTTTGAAGCGATCAGTTTCGGAGGTGATGGGAACCCTTTGTTCGTTAGGGTCAGTTTCCATACTTACTGTCTGCATGGCCACGTGATCAGTTCCACCAGTCAGCTTCACATCTGAAACAGTCAAAAAAGTAGATTTGTTTACCCGTGCATGATGTCGGAAGGCGCATCTCAGGTGCAATAAAGGATGCAAAGGAGTCACCATCAGAAGTGTAAGCTGAAAATAACGACTAGCACTGAGCCACCTTAAAAAGTTAAAAGACCGTTGTCATGACAACAAACCTGAGACACTTCGAATGGCTTTGGTAACAATGATATCCTCGTCTCCAGTAGAGTTGGTTTCACGTGAGTTCATTCTTCGCTTGTTAAATTCCTGAAATGCACAAAATAAGTATCAGACTTTATGTCACCTAACATTTACAAGTATTATTTGAATTAAGGGTTAAAGATGGAAAATCCTTATTTACCGTAGAAAAAATGATTTGCATCATCACATGATGGCAGACATGACACAAGGCACAACAATAGAGTTTCGGGTTTGAGTCCCACCGGGCTGTCGGTGTCGTATGTGAGTAAAGTTGTTTGTTGGTTCTCTCCTGAGCTTCGGGGGTTTTTCTCCGGGTTCTCCGGTTTTCCTCCCTCCTCAAAAATAAACTTTACTTCTAATTCGATCTATCGGTAGCCTTATCAAATGGATTGCAAAACCCGTTCGGCTTTCCGTGGTAAATCCAATTAGTTAGATGTAGATTGTTGTCGTTTAGGTCTCAAAAATATAAAAAGTGCCCCAACAAAATATTTCAGTCGACTTAAAAAAAGAGAGAGTATTATCTATCTTACCTCTACATTCTGAACGACACCAGAATGAAGACAGACAGTTCAGGCACAGAGAGAGAAAGAGAGAAAGAGAGGTAAAGGGAACAATTGAGTCACTAGTCTATGAGGAGGCCCAAAAGGAAGGGGAATCCCCTAAGAGTGCAGGGAATCCCCTTCCTTCCTTTTCATAATTTGGGCGTCTACACAGTCTAGTGAGTGATATACAGTGATTAATGTTAGAAAGGGAGAATGAGAAAGTGAAAGAAATAGATGAGTGAACAATAAAAGTGAATATTTTAGATACTATAAACATTTTAAACGCGCGAAAACCGTACAAACTAGTACTCTTTTTTATTTTGAATACGTCACGCGAAAGGCTAAAATCTACTATTTTTAGATACTGATTAAATTGTCAAAAACGTCCATTCACCTATGTCTTTGCTCTTGTTATCTAGCACTGAAACCCAAGAAACTACCAATTCCCTATCCTTCTCATTCTAAGTCACTAAGCTTAGGAAATCAAGGGTGGTGTAGCAGTAGCAGTCAGATTCTCTGGTTCGACCAATGGTACGCGCGTCTATCGGAAGAACCGAAAAGAGCGGGAAAAGTGGATCACCTCGATCGGAACAGTTTTCCGGAACTTTCCGATCGGAATGACACATACCGTTTGCTTTTCCAACCGGAATTTCTGGTTTTCTCCAGATATATGGAAAGTGCCCCGGATTTCTTCCCTCCGCAAAACCCATCACGCTAAATTCCAATTCAATGTTGGTTGGTTTATCAAAGGATGGTGAATCCTTACCTTATGGTGGTTGCCAGATGACAAAGAATGTTCAGGTAGACTCTTAGCAAGAGTTCGTTTCTCGTGGAGTCTTTTGTAAGCAACACGCACCTGAATGAAGAAATATTAGTTACGTAACAATAGAAATTATAGACGAAAGAAATGGATGGGATGGATGCATGGAATAGGTTGAATGGGTGGGATAGATAGAAAGATGAAATGTGATGACATTGGATAGATGAATGAAATAATATGGAGGAATATAATATATGAAATGGGATTGGAAGGGATGGGACAGATGGATAAATGGATAGATAGGTACAGTGGGATTGGATGAGACATATGAATGAATGACATTGTGGAAGGTTGGAGGAATTGGGATAAGTGTATAAGTGTTGGGTGGTTGAAATCTTTTTATCAACTTTAGTTCGGCTTTCATCGTTACCTCAGAGTTACCAATGCAGTGAAAGGCGAATATGAAAAGACCCTGAAATGATAAAATAAAAGGTATACTCAAGAGAAAATGATCTAAGAGAAGTAATCTCCGTGCCCCATCATGTGCACACTTTGATGCTATTTTTAGAATCATTGATGTTATTTTTGACTCGATACCATGCCCGCGCGATAATCATGCTTTCCTTTAATGCCTCGTTTTAGGACACGAAAAGCGCCATATTTTGCTACCGTCCACAACAAAAACACATGCTTTTGTTTACTGCAAGACTGGAAGCCGCCTACCCTCAAGAAATCAACCGATCAGGTTGTTCGCTCAAAATATCTCAGCTACAAATAGCATCAAACTGTGCACGTGATGATTACAAGACTATATAGGTAGGATTACTTCTCTTAGTTCATATTCTCTTCATATACTCTAATACTCTAAACAAATGTTTTGGCTCATATATTGTTTTTTTTATTTTAAGTGAAGGCCTCGTCAAAACCATTATAATAATACTAATAAGGTATTGTAATTGTACCTGAAGGGAGTTGAGGATGGCAAAGATGTATTGAAAAGCAATGGTTTTTTCGTTGACTGCCATCAGCCCGAACACCCATGTTAGCCCGAGTAAAGGCAGGAGTACGACCATACCCTTCAGACCAGCCCTAAGAGAAAACCATCATATATTGTCAATATACTGTTATCCTAGTTCAATAATTTTGCAGGTAACCCGAGTAAAAGTTCATAAGAACCGACTAGGAGAACCCACGATATACTTGACATACTGTGCTGTCCAGGAAGCCCGAGTAAAGACAGAAATATCGATCGCATCAATAATATATACTAATAGATAGCCAGTAGTATCGACTAGACTTCCGTTATGAATACTGTCTAGTCATAGGTAGCCCGAGTAAACACTGACACCATACAGGAACGCTGATCAGCATTTTATGCGCACAGAAAGCTAAGACATTACTTACTTAACTTGTGAAGTGTTGCCGGGGTTCTGAATTGATGTCACAGAAGCGAGGATGACTTTGATAACCATCACCATGACAACGAAATTGATCTACATGTGAATAGAATTCAGTTTTGAGCTTCGGGATGTAATCTGACTGGGCTCAATTAGAGGTAAGAAACTTTGAGGACAAGATAACAGTTTATTTCAATAAAAAACAAAAGAAATAAAAGAAAAAAGAGAAAGAAAAAAAAAAAAAAAGAAAAGAAAAAAATGCACATAGGACAAGTGGCAGGGACGAGCCACAGAGATAAGCTCCAATAACTGGGTAGGGCACATTCTAGGTTTGTTCGTAAAGCCCTTTAAGGTATTAGAGACCTTTAGCACGATGTTCTTGCTAGGTACAGCAAAACTTCGACATCTAGCAAGGCGTCATAACGAAGTTGTTGCTAGAAGAGTCGCCATATTAAATTTCATTGATGATGAATGTTTCTCCGTGTTTGTGGGCGTGTTTGTGGGTGTGTTTCTGGGTGTGTTTCTGGGCCTGATCCCCAGCAGTTAACGGTAAACCTGATGCTAAAGGTCTCTAATAAGATTCCACATATACCAAAAAAAACCTTTTCAAAATGTCTTTTTCCATTAGATACTTTCCATATCAGGATACTAAGCATGTACAAGGTTATATGGCCATGCAGCAGAGCCTTCCCCAAGGAGAAGCTGAACTTATTATTTGTTACCAATGAGGGGAGATATCAACACGGTGATGAGAGGTGCAAAAAGGCTTGATTACGATAATTGGTACTTACACACATTATGACGAGGACAGGGCCGACAAACGCCCAAATCAAACCATGATCGATGGATATCCAGCACCTGAATAAACAAGAACAACACAATGATTGCTATTGCTACCAAAAATGTGCAACCCAAAAACAAGTTTGCTGTGTGGCGTAACACTCCCTATTTTTAAAAACAGCACAAAGCAAGAGGAATGAAGGGAAGAAGCAAAGCCAATGACTTTACGTGCCGACTGCGTAACCATGTGGCCATGTGGTCAAGGATATTTGAATCCACGATAATCCATGTCTCCCTGCACACTGGACAGGTGCGGCTTGTATGACCGTACGAGTCTCGCATATTGTATTCTAGTATTCTAGTTCCCGGTGTTCTTAAATAATACTTACGCATATTCTGTGCTGTAGCCGTCTATTCGTGATGCAGCTGAGATGATCACGATGATGAGAGGAACTCCTGAAAGATCATGATAATGATGATGATCTTGTTAATAGCAGAGGGCTGATACAACTGACCCCACCCCTGTAGTGTGCATAATCAACCCTCCCTCCCCCTCTAGAGTGCATAATGAAGGGCTAGTACTACTCACCCCACCATTGTAAGGTACCTTATTACTCCTCCCTCCCCCTGTACGGTACATAATGAAGGGATAGCACTACTCACCCCACCCATGTAGGGTACATACAACCCCCCTCTCTCTCCCTGTAAGGTACATAATAAAGGGCGAATACTACTCACCCCACCCTAGCATGTAGTAGTACTTCATTTTGCTGGCTTCAGAGCTGAAGACCTCGATAACTTTGGTGTAAAGATGAAGACCCTCACAACACATCCATGTAAATGCTGCCGTGTAGAGGTAGTGAAGACATAACGCAACGATCTTACAAGCAATCTGATTGGATAGAAAAGGTCATAAGATTAACTCATGATTAGTGAAAACGCAATGGTGTATACAAGTGATCGGATTGGATAGAAAATGTCACACAATAAAATAATCAATAATGAATGACAGGACAACGGTATTACAAGCAATCTGATTGGATAAAATAATTCACACAACCAATTTATRAAMGARAAAAAATTRAAAAAAAAAAAAAAAATCGAATAGAAAAGTTGCACAATACATTAATCAATGATCAAATGTAACGCAGAGATCTCAAGGACATTCTGAATGAAATGTCAAGAAAATTGAGAGAAAAAATTAACATTACTCACAGGATTATAAACTACGTCAATACCAGCCAAGAAGATGATCTGTGCGAGTCCTATGGCTACCACTAGATTCTTGTGGATTGATGTTCGTTCAGACGCCAACGTCCTGCAAGAGCAAACACAGTGTTTCGCAATTATTGGGGTGCTTGTTACGTCAAAGCCGCCATGTTGGTTGACGATAACAAAGCATTCCTCGTTAAGCTTTTCTTGTTAGATCAACCAAGATGGCGGCTGCTTTCGAGTTCCAAATTACCGCTGTGTTTCTTGATTACAGACTCATTTGCTCAGGCTAAGCCTCGAATCAGTGTCTAATTACTAGCAAATACCAACGGTAAAGTAAAGAATGCACAAGTTCAACAATACGAACACTTTGAAACTTGACGGACCTTGACTGGAAAACGTGAATATTCTTCACAACATCAAGGCTTAGCCTGAGCAAATGAGTCTGTAATCAAGAAACACAGCAGTAATTTCGAACTCGAAAAGGGTCTATTAACTAAAAAGATTTTAAATAAAAGAAAGCGAGAAAGAGATTGAAAAAATACGAGGAAGGAAAGGTGGAAGATAGAAACGTACGAGTACGAACACATGACCAAACAAACGAAAATAAGGAAAGGATGAGAATAAAGAGAGAGAAGAAACAAGCGAAAGATAAAAGGAAACAACGGAGTCCTTGTTTGTGAAAGTTTTCAGGCCTTCCATTTTCCGGTGCTTGGCTGATGCAGCGTATGAACACATTTACTTACTCAAGAGATAGGAAGGTGGCCAGGGTGAGAGCCAGGCCAAACAACGAGATGCCACAGCCGATGTATGTAATCATCTGCAAGGCCTGTGTATGTGGTTTGGAAATCTGACAACAAACATAGCAAAACGATTTTAATTGCTAAAACCACAGGAAGCCCAAAAAGCGTTCAACAAAATGACACAGGTAGTCCACTCTCCTACCCTTTAGAGATTTAGTTTGATAGGTTTCGCACCATCACGTGACGGCAGCCATGTTAGATGGCAGAAATAATACAATCGTTTTACATAAGAAAGAATTCAATTCCCAAGAGCAAAGGGATTTTATTGTTCGGCTATCTATCCACAGGCAGTCCAAACTGAATTATGGGCGTAGGCACGTGATGGTGCAAAGCCTCTATTTGACGTTATTTTACACACCTTGAATTTTTTAACTTGCATGAGAACAGCAAAGTTTGTCAGGTGGTTACTTTCGCACTCAATCTTGTTACCTTCAAATGACGTCATTTTGACACCATGATTCGACCAATCACCTGACGTTCTGTTTGGAAAAAAAGGAGAAAATTCATGTCTCGGGTAGAAACTTTCAGTAGAAATGGACACGGGTAAATGAAAATGGAGGGTACTGTTTGTCTTTTACTGAAGGCTGGTCGGTTATAGGATTCATGAGATTCATAAGCTGATTGATATCCAGATAGGATACTCTCTGGTTGATTATACATGACGGGCAGTGTTACCCTTCATTGTAGGCTGGTAATGATAATCATTAAGCTGATTGATTCCCAGATAGCACTTGACGGGCAGTGTTACCCTTCATTGTAGGCTGGTAATGATAATCATTAAGCTGATTGATACCCAGATAGCACTTGACGGGCAGTGTTTACCCTTCATTGTAGGCTGGTAATGATAATCATTGAGCTGATTGATACCCAGATAGCACTTGACGGGCAGTGTTTACCCTTCATTGCAGGCTGGTAATGAGGTTCATTACATTATTTCAGCTGATTGATACCACTGAACAATTACAAGACAATGCTAGCGCACATGTTTATGCCCAAGATAGACCAGAATGCACTACGTTCGCTATCTGAGAAAAGGCCCATTGGAGTTATCTTGCTTGCAAGCGTCACTAGACCAAATGTAAAGTCGTTGGTGTTCTTACTTACTTGTTGCTGAAGTCGAGGAATGAACAAACTGGACTTGTTAAGTTATCCATCTGGACAAAAAAAAAAGAGGAGTTTTTATAGTCTGAGAACGTTGAACGATTTCACCCTCCTTGACAACAAGGACGACCTTGGAGTAAAACATACCTACAGACTATACGTGGCAAGAAGTAGAGTCGAATTAATAGACCTCTTTACCTTGGGCGTATATATATTTTTCATTTCATACCACGTGTCAATCTCTTGATGTCCGATCTCTTGAGAATAAGATGCTTTGTTTGAGTTGTATCCTCATTCATATCTTCTCATGCACAACCGTTAAACAAAGAAACGGTTCTCTAGGGAAAGACACGTGGTCTGGAATGGGAAAACATTACTCCCAAGGGAAAAGGCCCTATTTTATGCTCGTTTCCAAAAACGCATTACCACAGGGTGACCAGTAGCTTAGCTCAGTGGGACAAACTTAGCGATTTCTTCAATAGTCCCTTTCACAGTTCCCTGCGCCCTCGTGAAAGGTATATAGCCGTGCTTTTGCATGAAAGCGAGAAGAATGGTGAGCTTGCAATGATAGAGACCTTTTTTTAACACCTTGGACAATTATTCACATGTCTCTATCATTACCAAGCTCACCGTTCGTCTCGCTTCGATGCAAAGGCACGGCTGCCTTTCAAGATGGCGCAGGGAACTGTGAAGGGGACTATTCCGTATTGTGACCGTTCCTTGCTCAAAATCTCTCGCAACGCATTAACTGGAAACTATGGTTATAATTACCTGATATTTAGTGAAGGAAATGACGACAGGTTTGGGTAACGGGTTTATCAGATCTCGATCAAACCCCACTGATAACACCCGGGAATTGATGACTGTTCCTTCCTTCAAATTGCTGCAAAAAATTAATTGATTTATGCGATCAGTATCAAAGTTACCGTTGCTATGTCCCACTAGCTCAATGAATAAACTAGAATATCTCAGAATTTAAAACTATGATCGCAGTAAAATGGTTAATTACTGTCTTGAGAAAATAAAATAAAATTGTCTCGTTATCCTTGTAGTACTCTTTACAACAGATACTGTGTAGTCGTTCGTGGAACAGGATTTCTATTCTACTGAGAAAACTGCTGCAAAGGTGATTGGTTCGCTATTGCTACGAGTCTGGACCATGGATTCGAGTAGGACTTAATGCAGCATAGATTGTGGTGATGTGGTTTTTACCTTTTGAGAGCGTTATTGATTCGATTATACAGCACGAAAAATACTGTAGTCTCGCTGCCCTCTGCTAAAAAGAGAAAAGAAAATTAACAAATTTAGGGAAAGAAATGGTTAAGAATTTCCCAACATCACTTCAACTAGTAGGATAGAAATATACCACGCGTCTTGAAGGCGTCGGCTGTTTCTGGGGGAATATACAGCCTGTCTCCTAACTGCCATTTCTCGCTGAGCTGGTCGTAATGTGGATAAGAATCACCGGTGAAGTTGGCCATATTTTTCTTGATTATTCCCATGGCTGAAAAAAAACGTTATTTTCTGTTATTCTATTGTTATCAAGCTTTTTGAACCTTTAACGTTCAATAATCCATCCATCCATCCATCCATCCATCCATCCATCCATCCATCCATCCATCCATC
>NW_022261796.1:37951-60649 GCF_009602425.1 Actinia tenebrosa | reverse complement strand
GACTGACTGACAAAGAACATAAGAAAGCACAAAAAAGAAAAGTGCCAAAAAGTATAAACTTTCCCTATCTGTCCGTTCATAGTTACACACAACCAAATACACTACAATCCAATAATCTGTGCAAAGTTTTACATATATATGTTAAGTAATACTGTTGTTATTTTTATTGTTACACATGGTATACCTGTGGTATAAACACTGTAGATATTGTTTGCTTCTCCACCACACGAGTAACTGAAGGTGGCTGGGCAAGGCTGTTTACAAAGAGAAGTATTCCGGACCACAAACGATGCATTTTCGT
The DNA here is from genome assembly GCF_009602425.1 of Actinia tenebrosa. The sequence goes on along the minus strand of NW_022261796.1, from coordinate 60,348 downwards.
TGAAACAGTAGCAAGACTCGTTGCGAATGACGGCAAACAAGGTATTGTTAGCTCTACATTCCAATAAGCAGGTTTTTGGTCTCGCTTCATGAGCCAGCATTTTTTTCTTTGGCAGCAAGTTGACGGCCTTGATGAGGTAACATCCGCTGAAGTTCGATGGAACTTCCACAACTAGTTGAAATAATTGAGTGAAGGATTTCAGTAAAGATATTGAAGAAAGTCAAACCTAAAGATGTAAAAATTATACCCGACCCAAAGGTTCACGTCAAACCTTTTGGACGCCATGCAAATGGAATTAAAATTTAGTAAATTTCTCGTGCGGTAGGAAGAAAACTGGAGAACCAGGGGTAAAACCCTCGAAGCACAGGGGAAAAACCCGCGAAGCACACGAGAGAACCAATAAGCAGCTCTACTCAATGCGACACTGAGCCGACCGGGAATCGAACTCGAGTCGCATTCCACCCGTGTTTCCCCCAGCATCATCTAATAAATTGTTTTGATAGCTGATTACCGTGGTTTAATTTGTAATTATTGCAAATATCTGAATACACATCACATACCTGGATTACGTGGTTCACGATATACCACGTCTGTTGAGAAGAGAAACGGGATTAACGATGAAGAATTGATAAGATGATGAAAACAAAGAAAAAAATGAAAGGGAAGGAAAAGAGTGAAATAAAGGGAAGGGAGGGGAAGGAAAGAAAAAGGAAGACAAACTGAAAGAAGGAAAAGTAAAGTAAAAAGGAAGAGAAGGGAATAAATTCAAATCGGACAAAATAGGATGAAAAAATAAAGAAAAACATGTAAAAAAGCGAATGACTGTAGAGTGCATTAGTTTGCTATCCAACTCATTTCTAGACAATAGGGCTTTTTAAGTTGTGACGCACTTCCGGGTCCAATCACACACAAGATCGCTAAAATCTTGCCCCAACGTATTCCCAGGATTCATTCTTTACCTTCAACAATTAGATATATGAACAGAAAATCCTGCTATGAAGTAAAAGACACAGAAAAATGTCTGTGGAAGTAATTATTAAGTTAGACCCGGAAGTCGTTTTTCGTTCGAATTACGTCACACTTAACAGCTCTATACCAACCATTTATGATGACGACGCCAGATTCTCCAGGAACAAGTCCTTGTCCTCCTCGGGTACTTTCAGCAGGTACAGGTTTCTTTCCAATGAAAGGGTTAGTGCTGTTGATCACGATCACACCGCCTCCACCTCCCCCGGTAGACGAGTTCCCACGCCCAGCTACATCGCTGCCTTTGGCTTCTAACAAGGCACTGTCTCCAAGTATAACCTGCAAGCAGCGTTCAATTTTGATGATTTGTTAAATAACACGGATATTACGCGCCCTCTTATAACATTTACATTGTATCGAACCTTGAAACAACCCCTGGRCTGAAATAAGTTAGGGCACGCCTAAATATCAGATCGAACCCTGAAACAACCTCTGATATAAGTTAATTTGAGCGATTAGCGTTACTCACCTGTTGTGCTCCTAAACAGATCGTTCCTCCGCTGCTTCCTCCATGGGGATGTGAATTAAATAAAGTAGCTGAGTATCCATTGGCTCGTATAGCGGCATCTACCAATCAAAAATCAGTAATGATAAAAGGGTCAATTTTACACCGTGAAAAGACGAAAAAACTTACTGACGTTTCGGATGCTAGTCATTCGTCGGAGTAAAAGAGACCACACTTTAAGTATAGGAAATCGCACGATCTCGAGTACAATTCGGAATTTATAGGTACTCGTGATGTTTTGAAAGTTTTCAAAATTGGACGAGCCTTTAGGCGAGTTCAATTTGAGAACTTTAAAAAAAAACATGAGTATCTATAAATTAAAAATTGTACGAAAAAATTGTGCGATTTTTTGTTTATAATACACTCAACAAAATTGAGCAACTTAATTGGGACTCTACAGAGTACAATTTGACATTTAATTGTACTCCTCTTGTCCAATTAGAATTGAGTAATTTTATTGAGTGTAAAGTAAATCATTAGCTGTTTAATAATCCACTTTTACCTTTAAATTTTACTGTTTGATACAAAAATACAGGAAATTGAAACTTGCTCTATTTCTAAAATTGTTACTAGATCGTCCAAAAATTCTTTAGTTGCACTGTTCATTTCTTGATACCCATCATTTTATTTCCCATTCATTCATTCATTCATTTCCCATTAAATTTGCTTTAACTGTCTTCGATACTTACTTATCGTAAGATTCCTCTTGGACGAAATTCTTATGGCGCCTCCACCGCACCCCTGAATTCCAGCACTACTCTTAGTCGAAGTTCCTTTTAAAAAAGAGAAAAAAAGTGAACTAGACCGACGTTTCGGACGTTAGTCTTTTGGCGCAAAAAAGGGTAAGTAGTGCACAGAACTTTTTCATACGGTGTGTCTAGTAACTGCTACTAGTCATTCTCAAAAATATAATTTATCAAGATGCAATGTACAGTTCTATACAGGGGGGCTTACCATTTCAACCAATCCATCCGGTTGGAAATTCGTTTCCTAGCGATAATGGTTAACCTTTTCTTCCAAGAAATGGTACACGCGTCTACCGGAAGAATCGTAAAGAGCGGAAAACGTAGATTGCGTCAATCGGAAGACCGAGTTTTCTGGATAAATGGTAAGCATCCCTGCTGTGTCAGGGCGTTGCAGGTACCCCAAAGTAAGGGATTGGGTGCATAAAAAAACAATCAGTCGGTTGGTTAGCACTATAGCAGGGCTGTAAAGATATGAGGAATCCCTGTTGTTACGTATTATGCGTAATTATTGTTCCTCGCGATCTGYATTAGTAATAAACGAGGTACTACTTCTAGCTCTGTCTCAGCGTAATTACAAAAAAAGGAAGATTGGGTTACCTGTGCTTCCCCCTGTTAATAAGAAAGGCTTGATTCCATAGGTGTAGCCGTATATCTTGCCGTTATTGTCTTCGAAGAACAGACCTCCTCTACCTCCGTGACCACCTCCAGCATTTGTGTTAGGTCGGCCTCGGCCAGGTCCTGTCCCTATGATAAGGGGAACAGAGAGTGAGACAGCATACAGAYAAACAGACAGTCAATCAGTCAGACAGAATGACAAACGGGGAGTCAGGCATACAGACATTCAGACAGACAGACAAACAGGCAATCTACAGGCAGTCAGACAAACAGGCAATCTACAGGCAGTCAGACAAACAGGCAATCTACAGGCAGTCAGACAAACAGGCAGTCTACAGGCAGTCAGACAAACAGGCAGCCAGACAGACAAAGAAACAGTTAGACAAACGGGTAGTCAGTCAGACAGGCAGGCAGTCAGACAGACAGACAGACAGTCAGACAAACAGGCAGTCAGACAGACAGACAGACAGACAAACAGGCAGTCACACGGTGGTATGGAAATAGTCTACTAGTGTCGATAGCCAGGTCAACAGTCATTTCTAATCATTGCTATGTACCTGTTGTTGCTAGTGACGGCTCCTTGACACAATAACCTCCCAGATATCGGCTCTTCCCTGCAACCATTCCGCTGTCAATCACAAGATCCACACCGATATAGATCCCCTGTTTACTGTTGATCGATAGGGCGTGGTCGCCGGTCAAGGTCACATTAGCTGAGCCGTTGAAGATGATTGGTGGTGTGAAATTGAATGAACAGGTGCTGATATCGTTGCTGGTGTCATTATAGATGGATCCAAACTGAGAGTAAGCCATGCTGTAGTTACTGACCGTACGATGTACCCAGATACACAGGGTCGTATTGATCAACAAGTTTCCTTCCTGGATGAACTGCACTTGGTAAGATTCCGAAGCTGAGACTGTCAACCATTCAAATAAGAACCAAAACTTCAATCACTACTCGTATACAACTGTTTACAGTGCCTCTAGAAACGTATAAGGGGGTTTAAACACGTGACACTATAACCAATCACCGCAATATTCAGATAAACAAATTTGTACTTTTCATATTTTCTACCCCCTCATGAGTATCTTTTGCTTCTCAATAGCAAGCTCAAAATCATACAATCTGTCGTCGCGACAATATAGGGTTTTGGTGGACGTAAGGCAGAATGTTTTTTTTTTACTTTGTCAAAAACACGTGTCTACACAATGGAATGTCATGGAAACGCCTTGATTATCGTCCACCAAAACCTACTTCGTCACGACGACGATTCGGTTCGTGGTATTGGGAAAGCCTTTAAAACTCTAAATTTGTAGGTTGTGGGGTAGAAGGTTAAAAGAGCTTCTTACCCATAACATTAACAAGTCCATTACGAACTCCAGTGACGTGAAACTTCGTCTCGCATAAACCCTCTATATCCATATCACTCTTGATCTGGACGATACCACCGCTGGCCAGGTTGCTGTCTTTTGGTGAGGATCTGGCTGAGAAGGACGCGGAGTCTTTCAGGTGCACCTAGATCAGGAAACAATAAGACATTACTAAAAAGCATCTCAGTCTGCATCTTAGTTTTTCTCCAGATTCTTCGGTTTTCCTCCGTCCACAAAATATCAACTTCTGAATGGAGGCTTTGCACCATCACGTAATGGCAGCCATAACAGGAGGCACAACAATAGAGTGTTTTCCCCTTAGAAACTGATTCTTTCTTTCTCATGTAAATCAGATTAAACCAGATTCAATTGTTCCTGCCTCTTGTCATGGCTGCCATCACTCTCCTTCTATAAACCATTCATTAATTTATAAATGATAGATATGCAAGAATATATTGGATGTTAAGCTTGTTACCTTCTTCCCTATCAATCGTATCAAGCCTCCTGTTGCTCCAGCTTCATTGTGATCAGAGTATCCATCCACTTTGATTCCACTTCCTGGATCAAAGACACGTTAGTATTAATGCGGAATTCCAGAACCAGCGAGGAATATATTTAATATAGGTAATTTAATATAAAGAAATCCTCCTGCATTTTCTTATTTGGTGATGGATCTAAAGTGATTGGATCCAGAAAAGGTATGGCCATTCACGGAGATTTTGGTCCTCGTTACCTCTATCTCTACAGTTTGCAGCAAATAATATTTACAGGTATGTTGGCACATGAGTAGTGTGTTCCATTTGAATACTGTGCGTGCAACCACATGAGTCAAAATCCTTTGAGATATTAATAACAATGAAACCATGTATATGTAAATAGGAGGAGGAAGAAAAAAAAAATGTATATATTTATAAAATATTAGAGATTTAACGCGCGCGCTGATTGGCTGGCTACCGTGTTTATATCAGAGGACAGAGACACGGTCGCGMAAAATCATTCGAAAGAATTTTACCACCGCCATGTTGATTGATCTAGCTATGGAAGTTAATGAGAAATGCTTTGTTATCGTCAACTAAAATAGCGGCTATGATGCAACATGCGCATGCTCTATACCGACATTTCAAAATTGAATTTTAAGATTTGGAATGCGATGTCTTCACAGTTGGGTACAAATCGATAATTACCAATTACAATGGTTCCTGCCTTGGCTACAAGTTCAATGGCGCCTCCTCCCTCAGCATTGACTTGAGTATTAGCAGCTGCAAATACATCAGTAGAAAACCAATGTTAATACACATTACTAGGATAGAGAATTTAAGAACCTTGTTAATGGCAAACGTGAAACATCAGTTGTCGAACAAAAAGATATTCAGAATTAATGAAAAAGAGAAATAAAAGAATACTAGTCTTTGGTGAACAAATTTGTAAAAGGAAATTTGAAACGCAAGTAAAGGATGGAAACATGATCGTGTCTGCCGTTTGTGGGAAGGAAAGACATGGTGCATGAATGCGATAGTCTTAAAACGTGAGTGAATGGACCAAATCCACTTGGGCGTAGTGTTTTGCCTATTTCAGACCACGTGTCACTCTCTTGAGAATAAGATACTTTGTTTGAGTTGTATCCATATTTATGCATCTTCTCATGTTTAACCATTGAACAAAAAAATGATACTCTAGGGTGGAGCAAGGGTTGTTGGGGCATGTTTGATACCAAAATGCCAAGAAATCATGAGAAATAATGTCATTTCTACTGACCTACGTTTCCAGTGCAAACGCTTCCACCGAGTAAAGTTTCGAAGTCATTCGCGAAGAGATTGATTGCGTTACATCTTGTCACGTTACCAGGACCTGCAGACAAGAACGTGACATAATGAATGTTAATGAAGTTCAACAGTTAGCCATTCGGAGGTTTAGTAAAAAAACTGGGTCGTGTTGGCACTGCAGAGTATTCTGGGGCTGTTTTCAAGATGGCGTCTACTCCGCACCCGAAAACAGTAAAAATCTCGTAAAGGCTAATAAAATCTCAAAATCATACTTAAAGGAAAATCATGAACTGGCTCTAAACACCAGGGCCCGGTTGTACGAAGGGTGGATAGCGCTATTCAAATCCAGTGGATAAGTCGATGCTGTTATCCAATAAATTTATCCACTGGATAAGATTTATCCGTCGGATAGCGCTATCCACCCTTCGTACAACTGGGCCCTGACGATATGAGATATTGCACTATTGAAATAAAGTGCTAACATTACACATGCTCAGTATATCTAGTTGAAGAAGCGTGTGAGGTCGGCAGATATCTATTTTCATTTGACTATTGCGGTTCTTTTAATGTGTGATATATTGAGCTATTATCCCCTGAGGGGCCACATCTGGTAACCTAGACATATGTCTCTCGGAAAATATGGTCAAGACGATTATTTTTACATTCAAATTTTTTTGTCACTCCTTTTTCGTGTTCTCGTAGGAAAATCATTGCTATCTTCTTTTTTTTATTTCCCATTCAGTATTATTTCCTTTTCAGTTATCAGGCTGAGTTAGCAGCGCAACAGAATGGTTTTGCGGTTTAAGTGCAGGAACAATGCAAGAATTTTTGCATTTACCAAACCATAAATTTCTATTGTTGTGCACAACGACATGGTGGCCGCGAAACCAATATAACGGTGTCAACCGACAAATACGCTCGCTACATCGCTTACAATCTATAAATTGAACGTCTCCTACATAGAATCCCGCAGACGAATAGAGTAAATTAGTACAGATTTCGGATTTTGTTATCCATGGAGTTCAAATAAAAGTTTTTTCATTAACGCCCTTTTCTATAAAAATTTCATATCGTCTATAAACCCAAACTCAATATTTTCAGTCTTGATTCTACAAGAAGTGAATAGTTGAGCGGTTAAACATTTTTGTTTGATTTGAGTGATGCACTTGAGAGATTCAAGGTTTATACTTCTAATATCGTAATGAGTAAGATGTCATAGGAGGTATTTGAGTTTATTTGTCATCATTCGTAAATTGAAACAATGATTACTATGAAAAAAATTGCAATAAACTTTCTATAAACCCTGAGTAAGACAATGTTGTTTTATACAGGATATTTTACTGCCCCAGAAAARTTTCGTAAATCACTCATTGCATATTGAATTATGACCCTTGATCTCCAAGATGCATCTCTCAAACCATATTTAAAATATTTTACCATTCAAATATTCACTTCATGTAGAATCAATGCTGAAAATATTGACTTAGGCGTCATAGGTGTATTTCAATAATGAATGTTTGCGGATCATCTTGAAAGGCCTGAAGGCAGTAAAAGACGCTAACTGGGCAAAGGTCTTTTGTMGCGTTCTGCTGTGAAGTCCATTTCTACCCATGACGCTTATTCAACTATGAATGACCTATAGCTTTTACTAAAATAAGAAAATGGGCCTCGGAGGGGAGCGGAGGAATTTGTAGAAACCCTTTCTGCAAGGGGATACCCGGGAGGGGGGAGGTGTACACCATCCCCCACCGGTGACACGTTTACCTTTAGTTTTTACCAGAAATAAGACTAAGGGGTAAGGGATACCCGGGAGGAGGTAGGGTGATAGTATTTACTAACAATGAATTGGTAAAAACGCAGGGGTTGTTTGGGGATGTGACTACCTCCTTGACCCCAAAACAGATGTTAACGATGAATTTATGTGTAATGATCTTCGAAGGAATAAAGGTGGAAATCTGCTCTTGACGAGTGCACAAGGTTGAAAACTCCTCCCTATCTCTCGCACTGAATTACTAACTCTGTCCTTGTGATTTCGATACACGGCAGTTAATGTTTCAGCAAATACCTGTCATTCACTCAATGTAAAGTGCCTTCGATTATATCCACATAGAAAGGGCGCTATACAAATCATACTAAATCATCATCATCAAATATTCACAGCTGGCATTCCAAAGCATTACAGCATTACAGCTGGCATTACATCGGTATTCCACTAGGGTAGAATTACTAACGATGTATTATGAAATTCCGTTAACCATTAAGATGTTTAACCTGTTGACCGAACACGAGTAGGAAAGAAACGCATGATGACGTCAAACGAGTTTAGGATAGCTACATTGAGATAGAGAAAGTCGAACATGTATACATGTACTTCATCATGATTAAACTCTGGTTTACTACTGATTTTATGCGCCTTCTATGTAGGCTATTCATTATAAGAATTTTGTTTACCCAATTATTTTCAAATTGGACAAGATTTCCGACAGATGACAGATAGCTATTTGACATTTTATCTTTATCGTTGGTGTTTGTGGATATTTTGGCAGAACTGAGGCAGGTTTTGTGTGAACGAGCCTGCAATCGATAATGCAGCGGTATTTCTATGAATTCGAGATTCTGCTCACATAGACAGACAGTTTCTGACTGTTGGGAAAACGTTCTCTCTGCTCATAGTTAATGCCCGGGAGTTAATGGAGCGCCATTAACTATGCTCTGCCGAGAATGAATGTGATAGGTGGACGTACGGTGACGTAATTTGTTATGGTCAATTGTTATTTCAATTGCCAACCAGAAATCTATTGGACAATCCCATAAAGCAAAGTAAAAAAACCTATTGTAAAAATGGTTGGTACATTAACATCACAATGACAATGTCTATAAACATTATGTTCGTTGTCCTTACAGTGCTTCTCAATAGACCTCTTCGGCTCTGACGTAATGTTTTCCCATTTCAGACCACGTCATTCCTTAGAGTATCATTTCTTTGTTGAAGGTTTGCGCTCGGTTGCACATGAGAAGACACATGAATATGGATACAGTTCAAACAAAGAATCTTATCCTCAAGGGAATGACACGTGGTCTGAAATGGGAAAACATTACCCCAAGCCGAAGAGGTCTATAGCATGCGCAGAATCGTACAATTTGTCACCACTACAAAGGTGGTTTCTATGGCCGTCAATCAAGGCGTTTCCACAACATTTCAAAGACACGTGCCCTGAAAAAATTTGACAATGTCATGCAAACACTTTGATTTACATCCACCAAAATCATTTTTGTCGCGTTGGAACATTGTACGATTCTGTGCACGCGTAGTGATCTTGAGAGGCACTGCAAAGTGATTATTACTAAGGTTTGAGGTTTCTACCGAAAAAGTTTCCTCGGGCATTAAATGAACTGTTGAATCAGACTTCCAGTTAACTCGTGACCGCATGATTAATGAGCTTGTCACGACGTTTAACTAGTAAATTAATTGGCATGTCAACGTCATTTTCAGGTTATGCTAAAGCTGAAAAAAGGTACTCAATACGTCATTGGAGATGGATAAGTTTCCTTAAGGCAGTCGATTTTTGGAAGAATGGGTAGATAGGTGGATGGATGGAGGAATGGATGGATACCACCCTCCCCTGCCAATCCTCCCATACCCAAGTCCCGTCGAATCCATCTACGGTTACTCACCAACATTCATTCCATTCAGACTCTTCATGACAAAGGCACCCAGCGATCTCGGTCCAGGCTTCCCAGTCCCACTCAAGTCAAACGTGGTCATAAGCTCAATGTTCCCTCTCTCGCTGGCAATCTTCAACGCGTTCGTTCCAAAGATTAAGACACGAGCTCCACTTCCAATGTGAAGGGATGATTTAAAGGTGAAGGAGCAGACGATATAGGTGACTTTCATCTGGTTGTTTGGTGTACGGTACGTGCGATGGTCGAGTACTCCCTGGTGGACGAGGATAGACAGCCATTTCATGCTGCAGTCTGAGGTGTTGATATTGAGTATACCGTCGTTGAAAAACACTGAAATAAAAACCAAACAGATAATAGATCATTTAACAGTTGAACCTGAGGTTGACATCTATGAAGCGGATTTTAGTCCATTCAACGAATCATTGAATGACTAGAAGCGATTGAGTGGAATAAAAACCAAACAGAAAATAGATCATTAAACAGTTGAACCTGAGGTTGACATCTATGAAGCGGATTTTAGTCCATCTGACCAATCATTGAATGACGAGAAGCGATCGAGTGGAGTAAAAGCGCGCCAACATATCTCTAATACACCGTTGTCATAACAATTAGTAGTTAATAGTTTGAGATGATATTTCATTATTCTAATGAATATTATGGCCAGCGATTGTAAAATTATTACAGCTAACTGACACGGACATTTGGCCGAAAAATTAGTACTTAACTGACGATTGGGTATACCCCAATTGTGCTGCGAAGACGTTTTGTTTATTGAATTGAATTTTGCAAACCAAATATTCTGTAACAGTACAAAAACATGGAGTACGAAAAGTGAAGTACAATATTGAAGAGTATAAATTGAAGTTATATAAATCATGTTAGTTTAGTTTAAAAACATTTTGGATGACATCAAAATTCTCTTAACGTTAACCGACTTCTCACAAGGAGTCGATTTGTAGTTTACCATTGCAGGGATCAACCTTTTTTCAAGTAGCAGTAATTAATATCTTACGTAATTCAAGAACATTTAAAAAAGGGTTGGCATTAAATAATTTAAAAACGTGTAAATTTATCAAATGTCTCAAGGACATAAAAATCTAGGAGTCTTCTCGCTTTCAATTCTATTACCAAACCAAGAAGAAAAGCCGGCAGGAAAAATGTAAAAAAGCAATGAATAATTTTACTACGGAATTTCGTCGACCCTCGACCCCATATCAGATGAGAGACTGAATTTTAGTGAAAAAATATTTAAGTTTTAATGGCTTGGTAAATAATGTTCCTAGGTCAAGAATAAACTGTCTAACTCATTGACAAGACCCAGTCAATTTACCGCGCCTCACATCAAAGTCACGAAAAGCCTTTTAAATGTTGAGTTTAATTAAATAGATATTTCCTGAAAACCAATAAATTCGATAGGAATATTTTATGCCAGCGTAAACTGAGACACGAGAAACATAAACTGGGATTTGATTGCAACTGCATGCTAATCGACGGCAAACCACTTTTGTGTGTGTGTTGACACTAGAAATTGCTTCAGGAAGCTTGGATAAAAGCTTCAATCGTTTGTGGGCAAGATGCATGACACACTCGAAAACTGCGGGGCGACTGACTCTGATTAAACGCTAATTCACACACAACGATTTCTGCGTTTCTTCAATTTACTCATTCCTTACTCTGCTAACCACATTTTCGATGACTGGCCCAGAGTGCTTTTCTGATAAGAACATAATAAAAGAAAGATGTTAAGAAGCTGAGATAAAATTCAAGACACGAAGATTACAAGACCTTTAGCTTGGAAACAGCTTGCAAAAGATTAAAGATGTTAAGAAAATTTCGCGTAGGAATCGTATCACAACCTAAAAAATTTCGAAAAATTTAATGACAGACTTAAAATAAAATCCATAAAAACTATCGAATGGATTGTTGTTTCTTTGTGAGCAATAGTTGTTGTCTCCTGCAATTGAAAACATTTTGGAAAAATTCTATGACTTGACCAGAGGGATGCGCTTCACAGTCGGAGTCGCTAATCCGTAAGCAATTTTCGTACAGGGATACATCTTTTGGTTTTAAAGTTGTGAGAAAAACATTTGATTTCTCTCTTCAAAAGCATTTTTATAAACTAATTGGGAAAATGGAGCTAAAAACAAAATCGAGTCTTAATACGTCTTTTTATAACAACGCGAATAGAAAAATCAAAAACTAGTTGTGAGAATGACTGACCAGAACGTCGGCTGTTCTTTTGGATAACTTACGGCTCATCTCCGAAGTCTTCATAGTTGTGACCAATCCCAGGTCACTTAAAATCACCAAAATAAGCACATAAACTTGACGCGTTGAAATCTCCATTGAAGTGACTCTGGACCAAGATGAACTGTACTTTACATCAACGATTTGATTCCCCAGGAATTTACTCGGATTTATGTTATCTTAAGTGCGTATTCTTGAGCTGAGAAAGGTCAAAATGGACTCCGAAGAATTCAGGAAGAGATTTGTTCTCCTTTCATGGTGTCGCGCACTTTCGTCGAGTTTTGACTTAGGAAATCAGCTCAGCTCAATCATAAATTGAAGATTGAGTATTGAGGTCGAGAAACGTCGTCTTCAGATGCACTAAATTACACCGATGGTATACGATATCGTTTATGATATCAAGAAATAGTTTTACGACGGGGCGTCGCGCTTCTCTCGCCCGCAGCTACAAACCACGAGATATTTTGATTCATTGCGGTAAAAATGCCGTCACTTGGTTATCAAGTCAATCAATGCCTTCGTTCTTACTGTGGACACAGAGTGTACTTTTGTCAGATGTCTGTAAATGTGAACTAGGGATAAAAAGATTGGGATCAAAAACCATCGACTCGTGATCTGTGACGAGATGGGCCTCTGATATTAAGTGGATATATTGCATGTCCTTGACAGATGGCCTATTAACTGCCATGTTTTCTCGACCAGCTTTAATGAAATATAGAACGAGCTGAAAGCTGTTTGATTTAATGAGTGAAGTCTTGTTAAGTGGCTGGATGGAGAGGGAATGACAACGGGTTTATCAAAAACAGCTTAATTGGTAATGATGTGTAATGCGCTAAGGACTTGAAGAAATATTTAAAGAACAAGTGACCTGACGGATTATTGCAGACAACGAATCGACAATAAATTAGTTTACCGTCTGTATGAAGGACTTTAGATAAACAGATTTGATTTGTGATAACATTAATACACATACCAGATTTAAATGTACATCCTAAGGTAATACCCGCTTAATAGAGGGTGTGCACTTTATACAGGGTGTGCACTTTATCCAGGGTGTCCGCTTTGTAGAGGGTGTCCAAATTATACAGGGTGCCTGCTCAATAAAGGTTGTCTGCTTTATACAGGGTCTCCAGTTTTTAGAGGGTGTCCAATTTATACAGAGTGCCTGCTTAATAAAGATTGTTTACCTTATACAGGGTGTCCAGTTTTTAGAGAGTGGCCAATTTACACAGAGTACCCGGTCTGTGGACGGTGTCCGCTTTGTTCAGGGCGTTCAATTTATACAGGGCGTCCGCTTAATGTAGGTCGTCTACTTTCTATAAGATGTCCACCTTTTACAGGGTGTCCGCTTATAGAGATGTTTGTTAGTAATAGGGTATTCGCTTATTGCATGTCGTCTGCTTGATACAGGTTTAGAGATGATAATCTCATTGCATAGTTCCCACCCTCCCTCTCTAAAATTAGCCTCTCCGAAGTTGTGGGGAAAACTGGTAATAGGTAGACGCGCGCTGCATCATGGGGCTTTTTAGGGTCCGCCATTTGTCTTTTTCGTGCTACAGGTTTTCATTTTCAAATTGAGTCACATTTACTTTGGTTTTCGGTCTGTATTTCATGAATTTATAACATAACTAAGATATAACGCGCGCTCTGATTGGCTCTGCACCTATGAAGAAAAAAATGTATGGAGCACGCTGATGACGTCAAATTGGTGAAAATCTTTAGAGAATCGGTTATTTGATTAGATAGAAATAACCACTTTTTATCATGTAAAGTTGTTCTTTATGTTAAAAGAGCAATGGTCAGTTTTTCTAGCAGTGCGTAAATCTATTTATGGTGCACGCAGATAGCTGGGAGAGCACTCTGGTAGCTAGTGTTGCACTCGGCTTGGCCTCGAGCAACTCTTACGCTACCATCGTGCTCTCCCAACTATACGCGTGCACCATAAATAGATTTACGCACGCTAAGCACTGACCATTGCTTAATTAATTGCTTAGCTTGCCGACATATTAAAAAAAAAGTGTTTCCATGATTCAGTCTCATGATACAGCGCGTGTTGTACTTGTTACCAGTTTTTCCGCAGAACCTCGTAAATGCCAATAATGAGCTTACCTCCTTGAAAGACCACGCCCGCTTCTCCATTATCAATGCCTTTGCCTCCATGCACATGCAACTGTTTTATGGTATTGTTATCAAAAGTAGAAAAGACCTGAATAACGCCACCTCCCCCGCCATCACCACAGTAGTGTTTGGAAGTACTAAAGCCACTGTTGCCACCTTTGGCAGATAGGAGACTGTCATTTGTGAAGACAACCTGAAGATAAAAAAGTAATACTCGGTTTCGAGTTTTCTGTTGCTCAGGGCTAGTCTCCATGGACCATTTTCGAATTACTCATATACAGCTGTGTTCCTTGATCACTGACTCGTTTATACAGAGATAATCTCAGTCATTTCAGTGTCCAAATATTCACAAATACCAGCGGTAAAGTAAAAAACGCACAAATTCAACAATACCAACACTTTCCACGGACTTTCACAGAGAATTTGAAGCTGGAATATTTTGTGTTGAATTTGTGTTTTGTATTCAAGTGCCCCAGTAAAGGTTTGTAGAATGGACACTTCTCAAACGTATCGTGGATGGATGCGAGCTTATGTGGAAACACAAAAGAAATCCCACTTTTTCTCGATGGCATTTGTAGAATTTCTTTTGTATTTTCATGTTAGCCTCGCATTCAAGATAATCTTGAGAAGGGTGTATTTTTAAGTGTTTGTATTGTTGAAGTTGTGAATATTTAACTTTACAGTTAACTTTACTCTACCTCTACCGTATTTGTGAATATTCTGAACCTGAGACTATCCCTGAGTAGATGAGTCTGTAATCAAGGAACACAGCGGTACGAAAAACTTTATATTGCCATATATTTCATTATGACGTCACATAAAAACAGGATTTTGTTTTTACGCTAGGAATCATGGTCGTGGGGGGGGGGGGGGTGCAAAACAGCAACAACACAAAAAAAAAAACTTAAAAAAGAACTTAAGGAAAAGACAATAGTAGTCACCAAATACCTTATACACTCAATTGAAGAATCGTTGTCGGGTTCAGAAACAAAGAACATAAAAGCTGAGACCGAAATGGCACATGGGAAATGACATAATTATATTATAATTTATTCATTTGTGCCATCCATGCAGTCGGTCTAGAATGCCAAACATGTATTAAAAACAGTGGATGATGCCACGGGTCGCCGGTCACAGCATGCATCTAATTAACGTACTTCCCATGTGCCATTTCGGTCTCAGCTTCTATGTTCTATGTTTCTGAACCCGATAACGATTCTTCAATTGAGTGTATATAGACCCCTTGCATAAGACGTCAAAGCAGCTCAATGTACTGAGAATTGAAAACCTATTGTTTTGCCCTCCTAATTGAGCTGCATTCCGACGTGCTGCAAGGGGTCTATTTTAGGATAAATATCTGCTTATAAAACCAGACATATCAGAGCTACCAACTGAACGGTGAACGCTGGGCGCAAAGCATGATTGGACGAAATGACCGGCCCTTAGCATTCTTGGAGCTTTAAAAAACGAAGCTCAGCAACGTCCCCTGTGATTGGTTAGGTTTAGGGGCGGTGTTGGGGAAAGGTCATTGTTTTCTATTGTTCTACACATGTGTGCCCTCCAATAGGATCACATCTTGCAAATTCGTGAAGGACGACCCGCATCTTTCATCAATCTGTCCCCCTTAAAAACAAACTGTGATGTCATAGAAAAATAGGGCAATTCAAACAAACGAATAAGTTGCCTTTTAAAATCCTGGATACACGTAACAGAAAATCTTACCGTGTTTGCTTTGAGCCGAATGAGTCCCCCTGAACTTCCACCAGCACAATGCTCCTCCGATGTATTTTTAGAACTGAATCCATTGGCGCTGATAGAAGCATCTAAGCAACAAGAGATGACACTTACGTTAGTGTAAGTGTCGTTACCCAAAGCTTAGGGGAGAAAGGTTTTAGGTGACTTATATACGCTTTGCGTGACAACACTAACAGCGACTGCAAAGGAGAAAGATTAGTGGGCTTCTTGTGATCTATATTTATTTGATTTTAAGATGTTTCTTAAGCTAAAATGTACACAAAACTTCTTTACATGGAAGTCGTTTTGAATATGATCAGTAAAATATAAATATATAATCCTAAAAACTAAGTTGAAAAATTTTAGAAACAAAGAAATGATTTAAATAACAAAGAGAAAAATCCTACTGAGCACTGGAAGAGAGAGGGAGGATGAAGTAGGGTGAATATAAAGGGAAGCTTAAGGGACCTGTCATTATAGCGCAGCGCACTGATTCTAAAAATAGCTTAAATATTCGGACAAACATTGCATTTTGTTTAACCGCTACGAGGATTATGCGAACCGATTTTATTATTTTTACTTAAAGTTACAATAATAACCCATGTAAACTAAGATCAACTGCGATCGGCTGTGAAAATTATCTGCTGAAAGTAAACTTGTAAGTTTGTTTGTCTGAATGTCGCCTTTGTCTTCGTTTTTATGACGTCACGGTTGCGCTGCGCTATTCAGAGCCTAGCGGAGTCGAATCATTTTGCGCAACATCATCATTAATATTAACTGACCCCCCCCCCCTCGAAAAGAACTATATTCTTTATGATCCCCCCTTACTAAAGGATGCTAGTGATCCCAGCTTTGTTGCCTGATTTCCCCTACAGTTCTTTAAAGAGAATGTAATCCCTCTTATTCCCCCTTCCCCCCACCCCTGGCGATAAATAATGACCGGAAAACGATAGCAACAGCTAGATTACTTAACCTACCAATTTTTAATGTTCCATTCTCCGCAATTATTTCGATGGCTCCTCCACCAGAACCGGCCTTGCTTTCGAAGAGAACCGTACCTTAAAGCGACGCGGAAAAAGAAAGATTGCAGTAAGCAGGGGAAACACAGAGCACTAAACAATAAAACTAGTTGGCTTATTACGTTTTGTGGAGGAGGATAACCGGAGAACCCCGACTGGAGAACCCCGGGCGGAGAACTCGGAGAAAATCCTCGAATCAAGAAAGAATTGTAACAAGCTCTAGTCACATTATTGTCGTACCCAAAGCCTTCTCAGCTTTCTAACGAAAAATCTCTGGTAACGCACAACACGACCGTTAATATGATTGGTTTAATTCTTTTGCATAATCATCTGTTTCCGGTTCGCTGATTTTACAGTCAACGGTTGAAATTTGACTACTTTACCGTACACATTAGAGGGTCTCGCTAAATTGCTTATTTTTCGGAATGTTAATCACAGACAAATAAACCGTTCCATAAACAATGTATAAAGAAGCTTAACTGTTTTTCTTTTGAAAAAAAAAAGACGCTTTGAATTTATACCGGAAGTCAGAATATTCTGACGAGATAGAATTTTTTTGTGTGTTACCAGAGCCTTCTATTTTTTGGTGAGAAGGGTCTGGGTACGAGAATGTAGTTACATGTGATGTGATGCCGAGTCTGGGAACCGAACCTGAGAACCCAAAGATGAGTGGCGTGTGTACTACCTCTACACTATCCTTAACTTCTCCAGAAACATGTCTAATACATCTATGCTTATATACAGCTATTTCAAAAAAAGGTTGGTGAAGATTTTGTTGCATGTTGCCTTTGGATATAATAGATTTCAAGCTTAGTAATCAACATGCTAGATAAGGCATGCAACGTACAATGAAAAACTTCACCAACGTTTTTTTGAAATAGAAGTATTAGTCACCTAAGAGAGTGGTGGTGCTATTGTTTTTGTTGAAATAGAAGTATTAGTCACCTATGAGAGTGGTGGTGCTATTGTTTTTGTTGAAATAGAAGTATTAGTCACCTATAAGAGTGGTGGTGCTATTGCTTTTGTTGACTTGATGTATAATGTGCATGTTCGAGGGTTGGGAAGTAAAGAGAATGACCACAAAACAGACGCGCTCTACTCACTTGTGCTTCCACCCAGTAGATAATTAACATCATGATAGTCCCAGCTGTAGTACCGTGATGTATTAAAGTCTTGGTAGTATCCTCCACCTCTACCACCATGGCCACCACCATGGTAGCTGTACGCTGCACCAGGTCCCGCTCCTTTAAGATAGTCATTAACATGATTATAAAGAGAACAGGTCCATAGTAATGAATTGGTCGTATCAGAGAGGTTGCGTGGAGAAGATGGTCGTAATAGAGAGGTGTCAATTATGTCACTGGACTAATTTAACGATACGGCGACTATCTTGGATCGCAAGGCATTATGGGATGTTCAGGGGGGAGCAAATAAAGCTTTGTTACAGAAATGATGTCGATTGATATTAACAGCTTACCGAAAGAAAATACAATAAAAGATGAATTGAGAGGACATATAGATGACAAGGACTCGGACAAGGACTTAAAACCGTAGGCCCCGTCTGTCTTCACTATATAACCCTGTATAAGGCGGACGTAAAAGATCCACTGAAGACGCTGGTGACGACCTTCTTCAGTGCTTCTTTGTTTTGTTTTGCCCCCTGGTAAGATGGCCGCCGTATCGTCAAAGTAGAGTCCATTACATGGTAGTACATATCCCTGTTCCATGTTCCTTAGCTTCACTTACCTAAGACGCAACAGGAATTACTTTTTCTTACAAATCCTCCTCGCAAGAACACACTCGTGTCATCATCCTTTACTTCTTGTCCACTCACGTCAAGGCTAGTTCTAATTGTTAAATCTCCTGTGGTACTTATTGACAACGAGTTGTTACCCGTAACTACAACCGTATTACCATTTTCAAAAATGTTTTTGTTAGACTCTGGTATGTTAAATACCGCAACTTCATGATCCCACGATTCTCCGTTTGGTCCCTTGAATGTTTTGTTCTGTATGTTTCCACTTATTAATACACTGCTTGTATTGGATATTGTCGGCGGATTGTTTGTGTTGATTGTATAAGTTGTACAAAAAGCTGAGAGGTAAAGAAGAAAATATTTCAATAATTCAGTAAGTTGAATTTATATCGGATTTGGGCATTATATGTATATTTGGGAGA
Source organism: Actinia tenebrosa (assembly GCF_009602425.1). The sequence continues at coordinate 41,342 of NW_022261796.1, read as the reverse complement.
TTTGGGCAAGAGAGAGTGGAGAGAAAAGGATGAAGGACGAGGGGAAGGAGAAGGAGAAGGAGAAGGAGAAAGAGAAAAACTAAAAAAGGAAGGGGAAGAAAAAGAAGCAAAGAAAATAAAAATAAAATAAAATAAATAGATAAATAAATGAATAAATAAATAAATAAATAAATAAANAATAAATAAATAAATAAATAAATAAAATACAAGCGCATATCGTTTCAGACTTCAACGGAAAAGACTTTCATACATTTAATCCCATATGTTTTCATCCATAAAGCAGAAAGTTGCTCAAATCATATTAACATCCTGTCAGTGTAAAGAGAAGCGGATCATCTTTAGGCAATCGACGGGAACTAACTTCTATTTACTTTGGGTATTTGATTTAATACATAAAATTCATTAAGAAGACCAACCACTGGATTTTTAGGATAAACAGTGAAAACGAGCCTTGACATTGCGTTACCATAACAACACTGATAACAATAGAATCAATTAAAATAGATCATCCGAAAGTCACTTGATCCTATTTTTAGTATTTTCAACATTTAAGTGTCCTCTTTGGCGGCTAGTTTTGATCCCTAACGACGGAAATCGTTGGTAAATTATCAAAATAGTGGTTAACAAAAGATGTTTAGTTTTACAACCTTCCTGAAAAACATATTTATTTATTATTGATATTCTTTATTATTTTTAATCAAATAATGCTGAACGAAATAAATGGCTTTGTTTAGTAAAACTGGGTTAAATATTTCCAATTAAACAAACGGAAGCGTTTTCATTTAGATTTTATTTAATTAGAAGTGGGGTGTTAATGCAGAAAGGATGCATTTGTATTGTCATTTAGGACAAATGAAAACTAATAAAGAAAATCGAGGAAAATTAAAAATGAGGGAAAAAATAATTTTATCAAATTTCAAGACAAATAAGGAAAAGAATGCAAAAATCAAAATCTTTTGTTGCTAAATATATAAATGTTGTAAATACGATTAATTACAAGGACTTAACGCAGAAAAGATCTAATTCAATTTCCATTTAAACACAAATAAAATAACTAATGAAGAAAAGCAGAGAAAAGTTAAGTTTCTCAAATGGTATTTCTTGTCGATGCCTAAGTTTTAAAAAAATCAATTTTCGGCAATATTCGTAAAAATTCAATACTTCCCATCGGAATAACAAGAAAAAACTTCAAGCAGTGATTATTAGACTCTTAAAGATTATTCCAGTAAAGTTTCGGCCGAGTTTGCGTCCAAGTATAGCACTTCATTAGGAAATGGAATATATTCTACTCGGTAAATGAAAACGTGAGAGGGTTGAAAGTTAAATTTGATGGAATTGATTGTGGAATACTCAGCAAACTGAAAAACGCAAATTCAAAAACAGCCCCACAATGCACTTCAATTCCAACTCGACTCACAGCTTATATGACAAAAGACCACAGCAAGACATATATCATTCTAAAAAAAAGCCAGTAATAAACAGTTATTATCAGATTAATTCTACCTTCCATGCTTGATTAATCTACATCAAAACAGTCGGAACCGTTGAAGTAAAACCTAAAAGAAATTCCGCTGAAGTTATGAGGATAATAACGATACTTAATCTGATTGTGTAATGAAATCCATTAAAATGACTGGGATGATGATGCCGCCCTTTACAATAAAGCATTTTTGCTATTAGGTCTTTAGAATAAAAAGCGTAAGCTATAGTTTTAATTACGATGTCTGGAAATAAAGTTCAAAGTAATATAGGTATTTTCCCGTCAGATTAATTAATTTATTAATTGATGGTTAACAGTATCTTTAACTGAAAATCAAAAGAGAACGTTAACATTTTTAGAGTTTTACTAGAGAATTTTCTAGAGTGGTTTTATTAAGTAAAGTCCAAGAAAAGAAAAGAAAAAAAAAAAAAAAAAAAAAAAAAAAAAAANAAAAAAAAAAAAAAAAAAAAGAAAAGAAAAAGAAAACTAATATCGGAACTTTTCTTATGAACGTATACGTACTGAAGATGGCTACGCATGGCTAGGCATACGTCGAGACACGTTTTTTAAAAATGTGGTTATGATTCTGGAAATAAAAGAAAAGAAAAGAAAGATAACTTTTACGCTAATTATTTATCCATCTTAGGAAACGTGCAACGAATCTTGTATTGACGTAGCTTGATAAATATATTTAATGAATGACTCATTATATTTGTCTTCTAGCATGACTCAGAGAAGATTTTTTAATCTTATCATGACTCTCAACTGGCTTCCCATTTCAACCACTGGCAAGCGTACGTTTTCTCGCGTTCTAATTGGTTAAAATCGACGTCCATTTGACTGTCACGTTAACGACTCTATACTTTTCCGACTCATAGGAAATCTCCTTTAATTATTAAAGATAAACTTATCAGCCACCTAACAAATTCAAGGATATCAGTTCAAAACACAGCTTTTATTCGACTTCCGCAAACGGTCAGTTATTTTCACTAATCTTATATTAACCCCTTATTTCCCTTTTTATATTAACTTACCAATATTAAGATATATATTATGGCACGTTTCATTGGTAATAAATAGTCACAAAGACGTCATATAACGTCAAAGAACTATTATTAGTTGATGGATTAAGGTTCTAATATTCATTGACGGCTATTCGGTTCTCTATTGAACACTAATATATGTTTTTCTATGAGTCTTTGGAGGTCAATATCGTTACAGCAACTCTAAATTTTAATTAGAAATTAAGGTTATATTACAGCTTGGTTTAAATGTTTGGGAAGGCAAGCTACTCCCTTGCTGAAAATTAATTTATTAGTTTTATCGCGTTCGGTAATATCGCTCAAGCCCTTCAGATAGAGAAAAAAATACTACTTAAGAGAATAACATGCGGAATGAGATAAATGCAACCTGCTGAGCATTCATGATTTTGTTAAATATTATCTCCATATCAATAATTATAATAATAATCATAAAATATTAATGATATATTAATGTGGGATTTGCAGGTTTCCAACAGATAGAGAAAGAAATACAAGACGGTCTAGACCACTTAAGGAAGTTCCTGTTAATGGACCATGATTTTTAATGAAATATTAATGATGAGTAATGTTAGCATACATCCAGACGCACTGCAAATATTATCTATCACTTTTCTATCATGTTTTTGAGGTTTCTATCGATGTGCCTCTCTCTCTCTTAAGGTTATGTGCCTCAACACATGCGTAAAAACGCCCTCTCTGACGCCAACTCCGTGTGAAATGTCTTCACTAGCACCTGTTACACAGAGCAATAATGACTCATGTAAGCATACATCCAGTCACCAGACGCACTGCAAATCTTATTTGTCACTTTTCTATCATGTTTTTGAGGTTTCTATCGATGTGCCTCTCTCTCTCTCAAGGTTACGTG
>NW_022261796.1:24304-36270 GCF_009602425.1 Actinia tenebrosa | reverse complement strand
CTTTTTATCCTATATTCTTATAATTTCTTCCTCATTTTTTTCTTTTTCTAATCTTTCCTAATTTACCGACCCTTCTATTTTGTTGTTTCTCCTAATGTTTTTCTTACTTTTTATCCTATATTCTTATAATTTCTTCCTCATTTTTTCTTTTTTTCTTTCATCCTTTTTTGTCATTCTAATCTAAGTCAACCAGGTGTTTTCCTTAATTCTCTTGTGTAGTCTATCGTCCCCCATAATGACGCCTTAATTCATTAGAAAAGTAATGGCTCTGCATGATCACCCTCGACCATGTCAAGATAACACTCATACCTGGAACAGACAAACGACTGGGCTTGTTTCCAAAATATATTTTCGAAAAAGAGGTTTCCAACGAGACACGAACAAAGCTAAAGACAGCATGAAAGATCATGAGTGACAGGCCTAAAATACATTACCTTTCTTATTAAAAATAGACGTCAAGATTTCGCAAAATAATCAAAAGACATTTAGATTACTTTACCTTTATTTTATTAGCAAACCAAAAATATTTCTAAAGTTTTGAGGAGCGTAAGACGTCCAAACTGGCAGCCTTAAGTGTAACAGCTGGTTGAACAAGTCTGTTGACGCTGAAGTCTTGGCAAACTAGACAATATGTCGTCTGTTTTCACATACACTTGTGAAGCTATTTCAACGTTATTAAAGCGGTTTAACTCGGAGAAGCTATTTCTATGTTATGGCAACTCGTATTGTGTATGTACATGTTGTAATTGGCTGAAATATAGGGAGCCCGTTAGGTGTAACGATATACCGCATGCTGTACGTCTCGAGAGTGTTACAATGGAAAGCCAGTTAACTGTAGCTGTTAAAACATATTTTATCATTTACATGTTGTAAATAACTATAATGAGAAGCCAGTAAAAATTTAAAGCATATCATATCATGTACATGTTGTCAAGTCCCCACAACGAGAAGCCAGTTAACTGTTAGAACATATCTTATCGTGTATATTTTTAAAGTCACTATAATATGAAGCCAGTTAACTGCTAGAACAATATCGCACGTATCCTTTACATGTTCTAAGTCGCTATATTGAGAAGCCAGTTAACTGTTAGAACATATACATATATATATATATATATATACTATGTTCTAACGGTTATATCTTATCATGCACATGTTGCAAATCGCTATAATAGGAAGCCAGTTAACTGTTAGAATATACTGTATTGTGTAAATGTTAGAAGTCGCTATAATGGGAAGCCAGTTAACTGTTAGAACATACTGTATCGTGTAAATGTTGTAAGTCGCTATAATGGGAAGCCAGTTAACTTTTAGAACATACCATATCGTGCATATGTTGTAAGTCGCTATAATGGGAAGCCAATTGACCGTTATAATGGCAGGAAGCCAGTTAAGTGTTACAAAAAAAATCGTGTGACAGCTCATAATTGGAAACTGACCAATTCAGTGTACAGGAAAACCAAATTGCATTGATATTCTAAATTGGTACAAGGAAGGCAATTCATCATTTATTACTGCATCTCTTATTTTTGTAAGTCGGTTCAATGAAAAGCAGTTTCAGTGTTCTCGAATCGTCGGCGGCCGGATTGTATGTGGCTTTTGTCGTTATTAAAAAAAAGCATTACAGGTGTAATTCGTCTTATTGGGAAGCCATTTCAATGTCATGACCTCCCAAGTTCTGCACGCGCTTGTAACACGGTCATAGATATAATGGGAAGCCAGTTTAATTTTTCGTAATATCGTACCGTGTACTGACGTACTGTAAGTCACTATTATCCATTTACAGACAGCCTAAAGGCATATTCTGCAAATGAGTTTTTCAAACTTCCACACAAAAATGGGCAAATATAGAAAAATTGATATAAAAAGTAACTATTAATTTCCCAAGAATCCTGTAAACTGCAAGACGTCATTGGCGCGCAAGCACAAAAATGATAATGCGAGCTCACTAGCTTTGCATGGCCGAAACTACTCGAGTACATGAAATCGCTTCTGCGATAAAAATAACCTTAGCGCTTCCATGGCAACGACTGCTGGTGTCAATTTAGTCGCGAATCAATGTAGAATTTCGAAAGCTCACTCCAACTATGAGAAAAATATCAAGAAGTTGAAGCGATATTCAATTTGAACAAACTAATATTCACTTCTTGTTTTTGTTTGGGTGTCAGCGTTTTAAAATATATTCTTTTAATGCGTTAATATCGAAACGTTTCGTTTTTGCGGAAGGATATTTAGGGTGATATTTTGCTTCGCGGGTTTCTCGACTCAACTTTTAGGATTATTTTTGGAACCACGCAAAAGGACATAATTAAGCATTTCGCTTCAACACTGTATGTTCAACCTCTAAATTATCGCTTTGATCTGTTTTTTTTCCTTCCGAGTTACAGGCAGGACGCATACTGTGAAAAGTATTCACCTTTACAGTACTTATTCCATTCAATCTTTTTTAATGGTATGGTTTTAAGTAAGTCAAAGATGACGGCCTAGTGTGCCTGGTTGTTGCAGCTGCTCGAATTCTTGAGTCAACTGTGTAAACAACTGCTGACTATTTTAAATCATTTTTCTTTCCCAAGCCTCCTTGTAATGCGTAAACTTTTATTTGAAGTAAACTGGAGGCTGAATGGATTTTTATTTCAAATTGAAATGTTCGTCGGCAAAGGAACCAAAGAGGATTAAAATAGTATAATTATATCGTTGGCCGCCCATTACCCTCTGTAGGAACGAAAAAACATAAAACCATTAAAGAGCTTAAATGCGTTCTTCATTTTTTTTTTTTTTTTTTTTTTTTAATTGATTCTTTACTTCGCAGACGTTTTATTTGCTTTGCCATGGTTGCCTAGTAACCACGACTACAACATGATGAATGAGGCAGATATTTTATTACTAGTTTCTGGCAGGGATGGTTTAAAGCCGATTAAATGCAAAAAACTATCGTTACGTTTAACAACTCGTACGTCCATCACACAACAACAATGAAAACAGAACCCTTTACATATCAGTCGTTTTTATTTTCTCCTGTAATGATTCTTGTCAAGATAGTTTATCAAGTTCATATTTTATAAATTTAATCGAAATTGAATAAATTTCAGAATTTTTATTTGTTTTGAACGAATTCGAAGAAAAATATACAGCCTCCAATGTTCATAGACTTCCGATTTCATTTACTACAACACAGGCAGGGCGAAAATCGAAAAATATACAAACTTATTTAAGTATAAAGACAGAAAAAGCCAATTGTTGGTCTCAGTATTTTCCTTTATTCTTTTTATTTGAACTTCAATGCCCCTTCTTTTCTTTCGATAGATTTTTTTTTACATATGAATGAAAGTCAAGGCATTTTATAAGTCAAGAACGGAAAGAAATATAATAAAAACATTCAGATGAAACGGCTAGTATAAAACAGCGAAAACAAGGGAAAATAGTCTCTTCGCAAAACCTAACGCACTTAACTCAAATTCGAACAGTGCCGGTGCATTAGCTGTGTCCTGACCGATTATTTCAGAGGTTGTTTCATGATCAGTTATAGGTAAAAATTTGAAGTAAAAAATAACAGTCCAAATCTATAATCCAAAACTTCCAATTTGTTTACCAAATACAGAGTAAAACTCTAATACATAAATATTCTAGTGCTTTAGATTATAAAACAGATGAATGTGTTTATAAGTTTATTAATATAAACGGAGAGGTTTAATAAAAATAAAAGACAAAATTGGCAAATATAACCAGTTGTCGGTAGACTGCTTCTCAAAACTGTCGCTCGCTGCACCAACGTTGACAAGCGTCTCAAAAGAGGATTGTAATACAAAGAAGCAAATAAATACATTGATAAAAAACTGGCTTAAGGCGAAAAAAACTCGTATTCGTTGCGAATGTTGACGGTGACGGCGTGCAAAACGCTGAACAACTAGATAGCACAGCACGTAATCGCTTTGAAAATAACAGTGTTTGGAAGATTCAAATTAGAAGAGAGTAACCAACTAAAGGTTGCAAAAAAACTTTACTCTGAAGATAAGGATGATTAGCTACCTTACACTGTCTTTAATTATTATTTTTTTACTCAATTAAAACAACTTCATTTTTCTTACCGACAAACTTTCTTCGTGAATAAAGATAACATCACTCGAATAGAGTGAAGAGGAAGAAGGATGACATCCTCTTTTTTACGGAAAATAGATACTCTTTGGATTGTAAATAAAAGTATAGAAAAAAGAAGAAGTTGTAAGTGGAAAAGTTAAATGGTAATCAACACAGCAGAAGAGCTGTGAACTAGACACCAACGGTTTGCGACAAATCCGCATTACCGTTCAACGTTTCGCGGACCGTAAAACATTTCTTAAAGTTAAATCAAACGGAGATTTTAAGCTAACCGAATAACAAGATATATTTGGTGCTAATAAGAACCGAATATTTTTTTGTTGATACATTATTTTGAAGAAATATTAGTTTTTAGTGAATGATTCGCGGGGGATGAGATTGGAAAAAAAACATAAAATTAAAGTCGCAACTGGTGTATTATTTACATTATACATGGCGTAACGTGAATTATGAATGAAGATCGATTTTTCTGGGATAGCCTTTTAATATTATATAATATCTAGGAGTAACTGAATTTAGCCAAACTACCAAACAAAGTTTACATTAACTATCTTCTTACCTTTTTGTACGCTTTCCAGTAGAAGAAGACTTCCAAAAACGACCTGGTAAAAGATTACAAAGAATAACTGAAATATAGCGGGAACTTACAAATAATATCCTTTGAATTAAATGACAGAGTAATCGAAAACCAAGCGAAGGAAAGAGAAAATACTAACCAAGATTTTTTTATAATGAAGGGTTTGCATTTTAAATTTCGTAGCAGGAGAAAAAGCCATTTCAATGTCGTTGATGAAGTTGCGAAATTTTCATCACGCTATCGGTTCAGTTATCTTGGTTGACTGAATGCTTTCCCCTCGGGCCCGAAGGGCTGCTAAGTTGACCGTTTCGTCACAACTCGCCTCTCAAAAAGTAAATTGACGCAAGAAAATGATTGGAGAATGACAGCTGCCTCGGCAAAGTTAAATAACACAAATCTACAGAGCACTTTAATTATCCAGCTATTATGCAGATAGCAAAAAGCGATCAGTTTTATAAGAAATCCCCTTTGAAGTGAGCAATAAAATTAGCGTAGTTTTATCTTTTCAGAAAAGAATACATTAGGAAATTGAGATAACACACCAAATCATTCGATGCTGACAGGAATATATTTTTGGGTTTTCTTTCTTCAAAGGAAAGACTCAGTGTTCATCTAAAGGTTCCGGTTTGCGCTAAAATCAAGCGCACGAACATCCGATGCAGAGTTTTTTCGACAGCATTATGAACTGGATTAAAGTAAATTTTAAGAGAGAAAAAGTTAAAAATAAACATATTTTGTCAAATTTATCACTGAGTCATTAATATATTATTTTTTCGACATTCATTTGTAGTCATGTTGTTGGCAAACTGAGAATCCGGCATTAAAGCGCGCGCTAGGGAGAGTTTTTGTGAGGAAAGACAGTGCCGACATATTGACTTGCAGTCTATCAGTTACCGGTTTAAATCAATTCACGTACTTATTTGAGGTGGGACAATGTCCTTTTCCCCCTCTCACAGTGACTTTCAGAAAAAAGACTTCGTCARTTTACCGTCTTTATTCGACAGATGAATGCACAGTTTTTTTCCCGGTGTGACTTTTGCTATTTTTTCTAGTGCTATTTTCTATCTTATCTTTCTTGCACTGGTCTTTCCTTTTCTCTATCATTAAACAGATCTCTTGATCATTTTCTCACTAGTTCGTTCATTCAAATATTAGTATTTTTATCTAAAACAAATATCACAATAATAATAATAGTTTTCTTTCTTGAAAAAAAAAAAAACCAACAACAGTTCTTTATCAAAATCTTTAGACTTACTATATTACACAACCTTCAAAAATGACCTAAGAATAGAGGAGAAAGACGTTAAGACTATCTAAAACATAATAACATGTTGCAGTGAGTGCATAAGAAACTTCATTTTATTGGCTAAAGAAGTACCCGGATTTAATGTTCATAATTTGCAAAAGTGCGTGCAATTTGCTCAAATGTTGACTTTTCAAAGTTGCTGTTTGAAAATAATTTAATCTACATGATTGTTGAGGGAAAAGTTTTGAAAAATATTTTGAAAAAATTCTATCGAATATTAATGATGGGTTACTGTAAGACAATCTATAAATCAAAAGGAGACATTTCGGCTATGAAAGCTAGTTTTTCTACTGGTCCAATATGGAATTTCATCTTCATCATAGCCGTCACTTGTCTGATTCCTATTATATTTCTGACACTTGATTTGTTTTTGATATTGCTTGGAAGAGGAAATGTTGTTATGTTGGTTTGTTCTTCAGTGGCGACTTGAAAGCCTTGTCAAAGTCTTGTCTTACCAGAAAATAAATATTGTCAATAATTGGGGGCTTTTAAAAGATGCTGTTCGTATGATACTTGATAGCTTGTATACTTTTTAAAAATTCAAACATGTATCTGCATTTATAAATAAATGATTGAAAATCAGGAGAGTGGGGAGGGACTTCATCGTGGCAAGTCATTGCATCTACCCTCCCTATCTTAGACGAGAAACTGAAGTAATTTTTTTTTCACCCCCCCCCCCCCCATTCCCCGGAACTTGTCATGTCTTCTTCATCCGGCTCTAATCAGTGTTATGGTCAATTTTTGAGAGACAACCATATCTTAAAAATGCTAATTTTATTTCATATTTTCTCATACGAGCAATTGCAAATCGTTGGCAATATTTAATAGGCTAATAATTTTTACCCTTCCCACCAGAATTCTTCATTTTATTTATCATACCACCCAGTTTTTCCTGCGGTTCTGAAGCGCAAGGTGGGGGAGGGGTACATGAAGCAGATTAAATGAAATGGACAGATGGACAAACGAATTGAATGGATGGACTCAGATAAATCCTTCATCAACTGGGCCCGGTTGCACCAAGCCTGGATAGCGCTATCCGGCGGATAAATCCTTATCCAGTGGATACGTCGATGCTGTTATCCAAAAAATAATAATCCACTGGATAAGATTTATCCGTTGGATAGCGCTTTCCAGACTTCCTACACCAGACCCTAGTTGACTATTTATCCGTTCCGTGGGTAGCGCTTGAGTAATCACACTGAGGATACTCATCATATTCTTCATATTGGTATTATGTTCTAAGCAAATATCATGCATTTCCTTTATCCTCCTAGACTCAAATTTCTTTCCTGTTTCTCACCGCTTTTACAGTAAAAATTCTTCGTCATTACTCAGAAAGAGAGCACGCGCTTGAAACAAAATCTTCCGCTTCCGAAAATCGCTGCAATCGGTGTTTACAAGATTAGAAGCCTTATCTTATGATGTATTTAGTAAYGGTATCGCAGAATTAGAAAACGTAGTGGGTAGAGGGGGGTAGGCCGCGACCTCAATTTTTAGTATTGATGGTTTTCGAGGCGGCCATGTTGGAGGAACTTAACAAAAGAATTGACAATTAATTCTTTTTTTTTTATATCCTCCAACATGGCCGCCGTGTCTTTTGTTATTTAATTCTCTTGGGAATGGTTGAAAACCATCAATAGTTCCCTTGAATTGATTTTCTAGAGCCACAATTGTTCTGGGGGACCAAACAATATAGTGTGTGCAACCATGTGCCTCAAAATATCTTGAGATATGAATAACAATGAAACCGCCGCCATGCTGGTTGATCTAACAAGAAAAGCTAATGAGGAATGCTTTGTTATCGTCAACCAACATGGCTGCTATGACACTAGAGAAAAACGTTTGCGCATGCGTACATTTTAGCATGTTTTCTACGGAATTTTGAAGAGTTTGAGTGAGAAAATAAATGTTTGTTTCCTCCAAGTATACAAAAAAGTTCGAGAGTATACTTTTGTCAGACCAAGATACTGTATTAACAAACACAATATGAAAGAATTAGCCTTAAGTTTCAAGCATGGACACTAAGTTTTGGCATTTTGTGAAGTCCGATTTATCAGGCATGTTTGAAAGCCAAATTTACATATGTTTTGTACTAAATTGCATACGGATTCAGAGCATGCGCAGACGTTTTTCACTCGTGTCGGCTGCTATGACATAACATGCGCATGCTCTATAGGCCGTCTTTTCTTATACAAAAAAATCGGCCATTGTTATGTCCCCCAGAACGATTCCTCTCGGGACTCGGTGCAAGGGGTCTATTCATGTATATCAGTCTAAACCTTAAATGGACAGAAAAGAAGTCCATTTGATTCAACATAAAATAGTCTATCTATAATCCATAATGCACGCCAAGCAATTAAATATGACTTTTGTAATTTAGATCTAAAAGTTTAGATTAGGAGCCAGGGATTTAACGAACTTGTTATCAGGGCACATTAGTTGGTTAAAATGAGCTTTTAAAGCTTTGAACGACGGATAACTCGAATTATATCTCACTTGAAATGAGAGTAATAAAATAATCAATAGGAAAATAAAAGGGAAAGCGAAAAAACTAAGTGAGTGAATAGATGACCACAGGAGTAAAATTGGAACTTGGAGCAATAGAATAGAGAGCTATAATTTCATTAAAGATAGAAATGAATGCATTAGAAATGGAAATGAAACGATACAAATGACCAAAGAAATGGTAATGATGAAATGGGACTAGAGAATTAATAGAAAGAGAGAGCAACAAAATAATTAAAAGGAATATTAATTTCAAAATATACGAAATTATGACAATGGTATTGTAAAACAAAACATAACTCTCCAAAATAGCTCAATGGCATAATATTCAAGTATTCGCTTTAGCACATATTAAAAGAAAAACAAAAAAAGAAAAAAGAAGAAAAAGTAAAATTAGGGAGAGTATTTTTTCACTTTTTTAGACCCAAAACCTATCAAATAGAAACCCTTATAAACGTTGTTGGCTAACGACAGGGCTTGTCAATTCTTTAATTTATCAGAGACAACCCGCTGGACCCTCAATATATAGAACTTTCTAGAGTCGTGACAATTTAGACGTTGATTTAAAAAAAGAGAGGCAGCTGCCTCTTTTGGTCAAATTTCTCGCTCAGAAAATCCGATTAGAGCTCGAATATTCATTAAGAATGCTAGAAATACTAGTACAAAATTAAATACTTTTTCCCCAAAATGCCATTCTTTGACTTATTTGTTCTAATTTCTGCCAGGAAGTGTCTGACATCTTTTAATAACAACGTTATGACTGGAGGATCTAATATTCGCAGTGTATGAGAAAAAAAGCCAATCACCTTAAGCCATAATTAAAGTTATGGAGTGGCTCTTTTGAAATATGTCTTAATTAAAATACATAATCTATCAACATCCTGAAGCTTTTACTGGATCTTTGGAGTACGAAGAGTTCTTTTGTAGCTTCTTACATACAATGATATCTGTATTTATCGACGATATGGCAAAATGAAACCGATCGAACCTCTGTTAACCGACCAATCTTTGGAGTACGAAGAGTTCTTTTGTAGCCTCTTACATACGATGATACCTGTATTAATCGATCATATGGCAAAATTAAACCGATCAAACCTCTGTTAGCTGACAAATCTTTGTAGCCTATTACATACGATGATACCTGTATTAATCGACCATATGGCAAAATGAAACGATCGAACGTGTCACTTATCTAACCAATCTTTGAAATATATACCATTTTATACTAAAGTCATTAAATCACTCAGCCTTGAATAGTCCTTATTGGCATGGCGTTTTTCAAAATTTCCTAAAAATTCACTGACACCCTTCGCTGTTCAATATTAACAAAAGGATTTTTCCAACCTAACAAACCCTGTATTACTCGACCTACCTTGAATAAATCGACCACACCACACCAAATCCTACAGACGACCAATACTACTGATTGAAGTGATCTTGACTGTTTCCTCTTTGAGTCCTCGCCATCAAGGTTGTTGTTCTAGACCTGTATTACATTTAGACATATAGAATTAGTCCACTCATGCTTTTATTCTTACCGCGTAGCATCGAGAATATCTATTAAGATTAAAATGTGGGAACCGATGATAAGTGCAATATGTTGTTTACAATGTAGCACGCGCACTCACATGTGAGTAGAATTAGTTAAGTATCTCTCTCTTGCTTTGAGGGTTTTTATCCAGGTTCGCTGGTTTTCCCCCGCCACAAAACCTAACACGCTAAATTTTACATCTAAGAATTATTTTTCTTCTGAAACAGCGTCTGGGCCAGTGATGTAAGTCAGGGCATGGCTAACTCACAGATCGAACCCTGAAACGACCTCTGGGCTGATCTAAGTCAGGGCATGGCTTACTCACAGATCAAACCCTGAAACAACCTCTGGGCTGATCTAAGTCAGGGCATGACTAACTCACAGATCGAACCCTGAAACAACCTCTGGGCTGATCTAAGTCAGGGCATGGCTTACTCACAGATCAAACCCTGAAACAACCTCTTGGCTGATCTAAGTCAGGGCATGGCTAGCTCACAGATAGAACCCTGAAACAACCTCTTGGCTGATCTAAGTCAGGGCATGGCTAACTCACAGATCAAACCCTAAAATAACCTCTTGGCTGACCTAAGTCAGGGCATGGCTAACTCACAGAAGGTGCTAAGTTTAAGCAAAAGCCAAACTTGTTATTAAAATCTTAAATGGTTCTATTGTTCCTCTCTGTTCTTTCTTTCTTTTACTCCTTCTTTATGAAGAGAGGCTCTTAGACCTCCATTTCATGCACAGAAACCATTAAATCAATCTAATGTATCCACTCAGCTATTCATCATTACCCAAAGCATTGAGTAAGATCTTAACACTTTCATCAAGTACTTTCTTTCCTTTATATACACTTAACTTCTCGATATAATTAGTTATTCAGTAAGAACAGCTTTCGTTCGAGTACCATTCTATTCTGAATCTAGACTGGAAATGTGTTCTACATTTTATAATCAAGTATTCTCACTTATATACTTAATATTTTGAACTTAAAAGAAGAAGAAGAAAAACAGTACACCACACCCCTCCCCCCCTCGGCACTAGTATAATAAATTTTGCGAGCTCCTTGTTCTTTGTGAAAAACTAGAGAGCGGCTTTCTTAGTTGGATCTCAGATGTCAGGGCCCGAACCTAACCTTTTAGCCCACTATAGCAACTATTTGAATTTCTTAAAGATTTGAATTGTTTCATCTTGCAATTTTTTTACGAAAAACTTCTCTTGGTCAAATAAAGGAAACATTTACTTGCCAATGTTTGCTAGTAGAATTTTTTCTAAAAGCAAAGTCAAGAAAAATACTAGCACTTTGATAGTTATAAATAATTTTTCGAGCCCTGAATCTTCAGTTTATAACAAAGTAAACTAGAAAAAAATTTTTTTCCGCTATTTCTTTGAGTTTAGCTTTATGCCATGGGTGTCTAAAAATATTTGTGCGACTTGAGGGGGAGAGGGAATGAAAACAAACTGATTTAAAAAATCCCCTACCCCTCCCGCCCGGGGGTATATGCAAGATAAACGCAGTCTAGGTTACTGAGTAGGCATAACAACATTCATGGGTACTTTACTGAAGCTTACGTTATGATCAATACGTTTTATAATCAATATCGATCAATATAAGGCTCACATTTCGATGGAGATACGCAAAAAGTTTTTTAAGGAGCTTTTAAGATCTTGATGGCTTTTGTGAAGTTGAATTGCAGTTTTCATTTCATAAAAATGAAAACTCTAATGGTTCATTTCAAACCCTTAATTAAGTAAATAACATTTTTACATTTATTTCGTTTAGTGTCATTTATAATCCGCTTTTTGTCTTTGCCCACTGTGGTTACCACAGATAGAAACTAGATACCAATTTGAATATTAAAGCAACAACAACAACAATAGTAATAAATAATAATAATAGGTAATAAAAAAATAAAATAAGAAAATAATAATAATAATAATAATAATAATAATAA
>NW_022261796.1:0-24232 GCF_009602425.1 Actinia tenebrosa | reverse complement strand
TAGGTTAGGTTAGGTTAGGTTAGGTTAGGTTAGGTTAGGTTAGGTTAGGTCAATAAAGAACACTGAAGAAGCAGGAAAAGAAGAACAAGATTAAGAAAGTAGAATTAAGAATAACAAGAAGAGAAAGACCAAGAAGAAGGGGGAAAAATGCCAATAGAAGATTAATAGTTTTATTATAATCTCATGTTAAAACTATTGAAAGCCGAGAAAAAGAAAGTTAAGACATCTTGATAACAAAGGCGATTTAATGAAAAAGATACCAGTTCCTTTCAGATATTGATTAATGTCTGGTCAATATAAAGATGGACGTTTGAAGTTCCGCCAGCTTCTGGCTAGTCTGTGGGCATTGAACTTTCGGGAATTTTCATGTATATTTTGTCGTGCGCAGCCGTTAAACAAAGAAATGATAATGGTAAAACATTACGTCGATGCCAAGGAGATCTAAGGAGATTGATTGCTCACGACTTCTTTCTTTTAGCAGCTTTTGGCTTTTGGATAATCTGCGAGAAATGAGCTTTCTGAAATTTTCACGTTCATCTTGTCGTGCGCAACCGTTAAACACAGAATGGATAATGTAAGACATTTTGCTAATGCCAAGGAGATCTAAGGAGATCTTAATTCGCACGACTTCTTTCTTTTGAAATCTGCCTTGCGTTATTAGATGGAGCTGGAATTTCCATCATCATGTATATTGTCGTGCGCAAACGTTAAACAAAGAATTGATAACGGTAAAACATTACACCCAAGTCAAGGAGATCTAAGGAGATCTATTGCGCGCGACGTCTTTCTTTTGAAATCCGCCTCACGTTAGTAGATGGAGCTAGAGGTGAAAACTAGTGATTTGAAGGACTTGTTGCTGTTTCTTTCCATCAGGCGTCTTCTTGTCTGGCCTGGCCGATTAACAAACTACTTATGATAGCTCAAAATACGATATGATATTATTCTTTATAAAAGTAAAGAAAATGGATGTCTGTAGACATAACAAAGAGGCCGTGAGTGAATAAAAGTAAGCGCACTCGAATGCTGTTAACTCCTTAGGGAAACTTAATTCCTTGTTTATCGTTTCATGAAAGAAAACACTTTAACACTTTTGAGAGTCGTGCGCGTATATGCAGATTGGTGAGGAGAGAACCTTTAAGCCTTTAAACGTTTATCGATATCCTGAAACAACCTCTGGGCTGATCTTAGTCAGGGCACAGCTTACTCACAGATCAAACCCTGAAACAACCTCAGGGCTGATCTTAGTCAGGGCACAGCTTACTCACAGATCAAACCCTGAAACAACCTCAGGGCTGATCTAAGTCAGGGCACAGCTTACTCACAGATCAAACCCTGAAACAACCTCTTGGCTGATCTAAGTCAGGGCACAGCTTACTCACAGATCAAACTCTGAAACAACCTCTTGGCTGATCTAAGTCAGGGCATGGCTAACTCACAGATTAAACCCTGAAACAACTTCTTGGCTGACCTAAGTCAGGGCACGGCTAACTCAGACCGAACCCTAAAACAACCTCTTTGCTGATCAAAGTCATGGCATGGCAAACTCACAGAAGGTGCTAACCTTAAGCAAAACGTTACTATTGATACATTCAGGCCTGAATATAATGTATTTCAGTGAGATAATGTCACAGACAGAGACACGTTATTTTAATGGTACGTATTTACAAGGGCGTTACTATTGATACATAAAGGCCTGCTTTTTGATTAAGAGATTTAAAAGACACTTTAAGAGACACAGACATGTTACTCTAATGGGTACACGCATACTTTTAACTAGTGGTCTCAGCCGGTTTCCGCATTACATGGTTATTAAGGTTTATTGTACGTATTTACGAGGGCGTTACTATTGATACATTAAGGCCTGAATTGTCGTAGTAAAGTATGTTTGAGATAATATCAGAGTGCAGAGACATGCTCTTATTGCGAAGTCGTCAAGAATTTTATAAAAGCAATATCATGAAAACTACCACTTAATGCACCACTCAACGTCTCTCTCAATCCATACCATGCTATAAGTACGCTGGGACCTGTAGAGTATGCGGCGTAAAGCAAAACAAATACTAGACTACTAGCTTCTGTCATCCCTGCTCTAAAGCTTATACGGGGTTGTATATAGATCAATGCTATCATTAAGCGGCTATCTTATACTGAATACCATTAATCTTAAAAAAATAAGACTATCGCAACGCTTAAGATCGCAAATAAGATGGGGACCGTTAATAGTGGTGCGCTGAGGACAAAAGTTTATAACAAAGACAACTGACAACATACCGTGGATATGATATTAAAATAACCCTTGATATAGTCGTGCAGCATCGTGACCGTGCCGTGTCCAAATCTAACGCGCTTTGAATGGCCGACCAGAAATCTTTCACGGTAGTATGTAAGCCAAGGAAAAGAAGAAAAAAGAGGAGAGAAAAAAAGCGAAGGGAAGGGAAGAGGAAAGAAAGAGAAGAGTAAGGAAGAAAAGAAAAGGAAAATTACCAAAATTTCAGTGATCTAACACAAAATATGGTTCCCTGAATTTTCTTTCCTTATTCTAATAACGTAGGTCCTAAAATAAGATGAGTTAGTTGTCATAATCATTCTACAAGCAGCCTGAGGCATTGTGAAATAACCAATCAATCAATATTTTATTTGAAAGAGCAGGTTTGGAAGAAACGTAACCGCAAGGCTAATGTGCACCTGCATGGTTTTACACTGAGCACTGGGATATCGGACACGATCAGTTCAGACTTTCTGACAAATCACTTCACTTATAATATTTCTGAGACCTCAGCCTAGTTTTTTGGCTTCTATCAATCAAAAGATTATGAAAGTTAGACTGTGGGAAAATTCAGGGACGGAAGTGATCCAAAGCGCGTAAAAAGTACGGCGTCTTGTGAAGAACTGTTTGGACTTATAAATATCTATGAGGGCATATTACTATTGTTAGTGATTGACACATGTCATTCTTAGAACCCTGTGATCAGAATCAGAAGAACTTTGAACTCTTAAAAAGTGCATTTTAGTTAGAAAAAATATGATAAAAATGTATCGATCTGAATCAACTCTAAAATAGCCGTGAATGACTCATAATAGAGAAATAAATATCTTACACGTCTAAAGTTGCATGGGGGCGCAGTATCACGACAGGCGATCTAAGATTATAGTATACGAGTGTTTCTCCAACAAATTCGTACTAATGACAATTCCATCTTACCTCTATCCCCTAAGTAATGAGCTGTACGTCTTCGTTATTGGGTTCGTTTCAACTGGCCAAGTTCATCCATCAAGTATCTGGATATGAATCACAAACTTCCATTAGAAAGAGGAAACCGATTACAACAAACTGATAGCAAATGTCAAAAATTACTTTGACGGGTTGTATAGTGAGTGGCGATCAAGTAATGATAACACCGGCGGAGGAAATAGATTGTAATAAAGGATAATTTTATGTTGCTTAAGCTTTATTTTCGGTTCGAGATATTAGTTTATCACGACATTTCGCGAAAATCTAAGGCAGTGTTTGTTCATTTGTGAACTCCCATTAAACATCCATTATGGGCATAAGATCGGTCACATCAAAGCAGGCGTTTTTGTTTGAAAAACCAGGAGCAATGATTTAGTCTTATCATTAACTTTAAATCTCCCCCAATAGAGCTCATTTTCAGTGTTGGGCATAAGTTCACCCAAATTGAGCCAATAAATTTGTAGCGCCTCGAGGCAAGGAGATTTAAGATAACAATCAGCGAAGCATTTTTGAACATTTTAAGACATGAAAATAACGAAGCAATTATTTCCTATTTAAAAATAAAGCTTGTGGCATGATATCTAAGAATTCCTAGTCCTTTCGTCGTGTTCTTATTTTGCTAACCATTGGTCGAGAAATAGGTTCAAGTTCTCTTTTACGCAGGAGTTAGCCTCGTTTTTTTTTTTTTTTTTTTTTTTTTTTTTTTTTTTTTTTTTTTTTTTTTTTTTTTTTTTTTGCATATGAAGCATTATTAGTCCGACAGAAATACCCACCCCAGGACACTTCTAACTTTTACATCGGTCCGCTGTTATATATTGGTTGGTTTTTGAGAATTACCCTAGAGGGAATGTCGACTGAGGCGGAGACTTGAATCGCTTTTTCTTCGGGCCAAAACAACAATTATTATCGGACGCTACTCGGAATGCAGTCGTGAACGCAAATCGCAAATGACAAAGCCACCTTTCTAGGATTACTTGGGTAATGCTTGATGGTTCTTAGATGACATCAGTCCGCTAAATAGTCTAGTGTCATACCTAAGGAGTCAGGATTTCCGACCAGAATTGGTGTTATGGATAGAAAGAATAAATCATCATATTTGGTTTTCTTCCTAAACCTATTTTTAAGCGTGATTTTCCGTCAATCATAATGTAAACTTGTTAATTTGTGTGCAAAAGAAAGAAAGAAAGAAAGAAAGAATGAAAGAAAAGTCTCAGTGAACCAGAAGCGAGCAGATTCGCCCCATGCCCCACTCAAAGATTCCGAGAAACGCCTGCTGCTAGCCGTCACACATCCCTTCCCCACTATATTGGATTGCGGATGATGTCTTGCTGATATCAACTTAATTCGGTTTGTCGAGTGATGCGTTTAACCAATCAAGATAATACAAAACTAAATCAATCTTAATTGTATATCTGTTTTGAAAATTTAACAAAAACAAAAAGTGATTGCCATGTAACTTCGATCGACGTCTATCATGTCTCCAAACATCAAGCAGACTCGGATACGTTGTTTACGAATGCTTTCGACTATGTTATAAAATTCACAATGGCTACGGCTTCTAATCATTATTCTCGAGTCATCAGCGAAGAGTTGTTATGTCCTGTCTGTCTGGAGGAACTCAAGGAGCCTAAGTTTTTAGCCTGTGCGCACAATATCTGCAAGGAGTGTCTTGAGATGGTGGGAAGGAATGGCAGGGAAGTCAGATGTCCAGTGTGTCGGAGAAGCATTGATATCCCTGAAGGTGGTGTGTCTTGTATTCCCACTAACGCAGTCTTAGTTCGACTCATTGAAGCTACACCAGGACGAAAAGAAAGGTTAGAAATCCAACTGTCTCTCGAGAGGGCGAAACCAGTTGTAAGAACTATGACAATAAAGATTTCCGACCTCGATAAAGTATTAACAGACTTGACTGTCAATGTTGATAAGGTCGAGAAGGAGATTCATGACAAAGCTGATCAGTTAGTAGAGGCTATCAGAAAACAAGAAACGAGTCTTTGTTCGGAAGTCGAAGAGTTTTATGGCAGGAAACAAGACATGATAAACAAACAGAAGAGTACTCTCTTCAAGCTGCATTCCAATGCACTGAATAGTGTTAACCTTGCGGAAGCTATTCTCAAGCAGAACGATGCTATTGAGATAGGTGAGATTACAACTGCTCTTGTACAGCAATTGGATGAAGTCAGTCTGTTAAATCTAGAAGAACCAGCAGATACATCCACATACGATGAAAGACTTGTATTTTCCATGAATACAGAAGCTACTTGTGAAAAGATTCTTGAAAATAAAAAATTTGGTAAAGTTAGTAAAAACTTCCTCAAGGCTCAATCAAGACCTTCCTCGACGGTATCAAGTATAGATTGGTCCCAATCAGGTCAAGTATTACACAAACTTGGCCACAAGGGAAGTAAAAAGGGCTCCTTTAAGGGTCCAGCTGGGGTGTCTACAAATGAATTTGAAGAAATTGCAGTCAGTGACTTTTTTAACAATCGCATACAAGTTTTTGACTCAAGACTGAAGTTCCAATTTGAGTTTGGGAAGAAAGGTATTGACAATGGTCAATTCCAGGGCCCAACTGGAGTTGTTTACACCTCCTATAATAATATAATAGTGTTTGACAGCAAGAATAGTAGAGTTCAAATATTCAACAGAAATGGTGAATTTGTGAGTAAGTTTGGCCAACAAGGAAGTGGTCCAGGTGATTTTGGTCAAAGTGGGACACTCTCCGTTGATAAATCAGGGGACATTATTGTAACCGATTCTGATAACAATAGAGTACAGGTGTTTTCTAACAATGGAGTATTCAAGTTCCAGTTTGGTGGCAGAGGTACCGAGGGATTTGATAACCCTTTGGATACCATTGCCATTGACAATGAGTATTTCACAACAGACAGTGGTAATTACTGCATCAAAGTGTTTAACGCCGAGGGTCAATATGTCAGGCAGTTTGGTCGGCAAGGTGCTGGTGCTGGTGCATTTCAGTGTCCAAGGGGATTGGCTGTTGATTATATTAATGAGCTCATTCTTGTCTGTGACAGTGAAAATCACAGTGTTCATATACTTAAGCCTGATGGAAGTTGTCTAGGCAAGTTCCCTACTAAAAAGATTCCAGTGGCACTAGCAATATTCCAGAAGTACTACCTTCTAGTTTGTTCATATCACAGTAATCGTGTTCAACTGATCTCCTACGCTTGATTAATGAGTTATTTTTATGCAGATTAAAAAACATAATAAGTCCTGCATTTTTGAGGCATTATGAAGATGTTAATCTAAAGGAAAAATATTTTGCATATTTTTTAATTGATATTTGCAGTGATTTTTAGAACTCTTAATTTAGAGGTAAAAATTTATATTTAGTATAATATGTGCTTACCTTGGGGATATCCTGGGGGTAATTTAGTTTTGTGTGATGTTTTAACGACCTTCAGTGATAGTCTATGAAATGATGCATGGAAAATGTGAAAAATCACAAAAGAGAAGTCACAGCTAAAAAGACATCACACAAGTTATTTAATAGATAATTACTGAGGCATGCAGCATTCGTAGGTATAATTATTGATCTTATCAAAATCCAATTGTTTTCTTTGTAGCTTGTGTATCATAGAAACAAAGCCAATAATGAATGAACTAAATATGTCTGATTTTCCTCTATGCATTCGTTGGGATAATGCAGACTGAAAACAATGGATTTTGATAAGATCAGTAATTATTACAGTGTGAATTGCAAAACCGAGGGCACCTAGAAATATTTCAAGAATGTTCAATAGCCAATCAAAACCATTTTTCATTATTATCTTGTAGATAGAAAGTCAATTCTGATTGAGCAAAGAATAGAACATTCCTGGAATATTTCTAGGTGCCCACGGTTTTTCGATTCACTGTAAAAGTCTATTAGTGTAATATTGAGACATTCGTCACTGCTTTACTTCAAGCTAACAAAGCCATATTATTGTTATCTACTCTTTAGTTCTTGCTGTTAGCATTTTTTGTCTATAAGATGTATACCCACTTTTCCTATTGGTCTTGATATGCCTTGTTTTACAGCGTTTGGCTTAATTAGCTTCCTTTTTGAAACATTGTATTCGTACACTTGGATAGTTTAAGATAAAAACGCAAAAGAATCATTCTCACAATATGATTTTTATATTTTTGCATAATTTTATACTTTATCTTAAGGTTTTTAAGTACATATCTAGTGCAGATAAAATTATATAAAAATAAAATTAAAACAAAAACATATCATATACATTATATAAATGCATATTAACATATCATACTTTTACATATACATATTCAGACAAGACATAGACAACTCCAGACATCTGTGAGTTCTTGGCTACCATTCTCTGTCTGTTTTATATTTATTTTGCTAGTAATTAAGTATGAAGGCTGAAAAATGTATGTCATGTGTCAAATTGCCCAAAATAACTCACATGACGGCTTGAAAACTTTGCATGTAACAAGAAAATGGTCCAGGTTTTTAGGGAAAAGCATTTTAGTACAAACATTAGAAAAGCTTGCCAAAACCACAATTGTTACACAGATGATATAATTGAGGTCTGCCAGTGCACCTTACAGGCAATACAAAGATAGCTCAGCTGCTAAAATATTATATATTCCTTTAGTTTCTTCTTTTTGAATTGTTTAGTTATTAGTATTTTTAAATGGAGTACTCAATTCAGCCTTTTAGACTGTGGTGTATTTTAACAAAAAGACATAAAAGAATAAATGTATGATGTCTGCTAAGAGATACATGAACATTAATTGTGAAGAAAAAGTAAAAATATTTTGCATATTTTTAAATTGATATTTTCTGTAATTTTTAGTACTTTTAATTTAGAGGTGAAAGCCATTCCAAAACAAAAGTGGTTTGTGGGTCTCAATAAATATTAACATGATTCTGTTAATTTATGTTAATTTATATATTTTCTTGTTTGTTTTTTTGTTTTGTTTTTACGAACATTTTTTTACATATATTTTTTTTACATACGTAAATCTTAATAAAAACAAACCTCAGCCATTGGTTAATATAAATTAAAATGGCTTGCAAATTTTTCTTTATAATCTTAAAGGAATAAGCTTAACTTTTGCACTTTTGTAGCTAATTCCGAGTTGTTTTTTCCCCCCAAAATAATATGCATCTTTAATAGTTATTATTATTATTATTACTAAGCAGGTGAGCTTGCGATCTTACCCATGACCGCTGACTCAAATTTGAGCTGTTACCCACGCAAGTTGCCATTACTGTGGAACAACACTCCCATTTTGAGTTTGCCTTTGCTCTGTCTTAGCCTCGATTGTGTACAAATGTGTTCTATTCTTTTATTAAGATTCAACAAGGAATGTACATATTATGGAACAATATGAGTTGATTAAAATGCCACAGGTTTTGGTTGAATGGCTGAATATTTTAAGACACTAACGAGACTAAGGCTGACCAAAGAGAACTCGAAACTGGAGTATTACCCAGGGCCGGGTTGTTCAAAGCTGGATTAGCACTAATCCAGGATTAACTCTATAGGTCTTATTAAGAGTTAACCCAGGATTAGCACTAATCGGGCTTTGAACAACTGGGCCCTGATGATATAATTGAAACATAATACAATATGATACAATACAACCTTTATTTACTAAGAATAATACATAAAAACATTTGTACTAGAAAATCTATTTACAATCATGCAGGATATATATATATTTACAAAGAAAAAGAATAAATACTAGAATATTTTGAAGTACATGCAAATGAAAATGATGTTATCTAAAATCTAATTAAAAAATCCTTTTTTTTTCAAAATGAGTATGGAAATTTGAATGGAGACATATTACAATTAACAATATATTTACACAATGGGCCATACCTAAATGTTTTCTATGCTATTTACAGAAAGATAAAATTTTTCTGACACCAATGTTTTGGCTAAGTTTTGTACATTATTGAGTTGTTCACTTGAAAACATATTGTATTTTTTGGTCTAATTTGGAGAAAACGAAAAGAAATTTGGAGAACTGACAAACACTCATGAATACAAAAGTATGGATTCCGAAATACTAAAACTGTTGGTTCAAATTTCTGCAGAGATTTTTCTTGCATTCTGGTTGGCTGCTCTAAAGTCTGCATGCTGCAAGACACATTCCAAAACGTACTGTTCTCATAGGATTCATTTGCTTCCATTTCTCAGCTCTAATATCAAAAGATTCTACAGAATTCAAGTTTTTGACACCATCAAATCCACCAGCAATGTATAAGCAGTTGTTAATGGAGCATGCCCCTGCACTACTGCGAGGGGATTTCATAGAAGGGAAGCGGTACCACTGTCCTTCTCTTGGATCAAACCTCTCTAATGATGTCAGCCAAGAGCTGTTGTAGCCTCCCAAAGCATACAATGAACCTAGAAATCAAAGATAACAGTTTACTGTCAGATAGAAAAATAATGCTAATGTATAAAGTTATAAATTATGGTTAAAAAAATTTGCAGAAAGAAAACAATTTTAAGCAAGAAAGAAAACAATTTTAAGCAAGAGTGGAGAAGCAAATAAAGTATGAATACAGGAGATAAGAGAAGAAGAAAAATAGAGAATACAAAAAATGGAAAGCCATATTTTATGATTGGCATTAAAATAAATTTCATATAATTTAAATATAATTTATAAATAATACTAATTGGAAAAGGAGTGGGCCACCCTGTTGAATGCATGGTTTACAAGCCATTATCCCATTATTCTATCCAAACCCACGCTTTTCTATAGCTAATCCCTCCAAAAACATCCCATTCTATAAAAGTACATACCTCCTTCAGCAACAAGACCAAAGTGAGCTCTTGGCTGTAACAATGGTGTCACTGGTATCCACATGTCATTAGAAGGAACATAACACTCTGCACTAGCCATGAAACCATCACTTTCACCTGATACACCACAATAGCCACCCACGGCATAAACATATCCATTGAGCTCAGCCACACCCAGATAACTACGACGCTGATTCATTGGCTTTATTAGGCTCCATTTATCCAAAAGAGGGTCATACGACTCAACACTTGATAAATATCCATCTTCACCACACCCTCCTGCAACAAGCAGCTGTCCGTTAACAATAGCAGACCCTGCACCCAGCCGACCTTTGTTCAGTGAAGACAGCTGCCTCCACTTGTTTTCTGGCCATTCATACCTCTCTACAACATCAAGGGCCTTCCATGAATAGCTTCCACCAATAACATAGACATGACGGCCTGTGGTACTTGACGTTGCGTTATTCCTACTTTGCTCCAGGGCTGGTAATGAAAGAGGCTCTAAATCCCTTACAGATATATTCCAATCCCAGGTGTTGCCTTTCAAGTCATAGCATTCTGTGGAATCTAGTGTTACTCCTGCTGATTCACCCCCAATTGAAAACAACACCTCCATAGCTTTACCATAAACTCTACTCAAAAACAATGGAAATTCATATGCACTTGATACATTCTCAGACGCAAGGGTGTCTAACGCCTCAAGGATGAGATCAAGACATTCACAGTCAGTGGATATAATGGAGTCGTTCAATAAACTCTCCAGCCGGCTGACATGTATTTTCATCAAATATATACGCTTTAGAAGTGAGCGTGCATACCTCGCTCGATCCAGGTTGTCCCAATGAAGCCACTTTACGACGGCGTCAAGAAGCTCACATTCACCAGAGATATTGAGATAATCTGAATCAATCAAGGTGCTTAGCGACTCGAAAGGTTGAAGTAGGAATTCTTCACAGACGAGAACCACAGAAAAGTTTTCAGTGACATAGAGGTTTGCAGCTTCGAAGAGCTCACTACAAGAAAGTGTATCGGCGATGGCGCGAATCCCCAGACAATTTGAAACTGTGATTTCTCGTTGTAGAAAGTCACAGCAATATTCTTTAACGTCCTTTACTGCTAGAAGACATGAAGCATAAAGCAAGGACTGTACGTTATCTTCATCAATCGCGACCTTCCCGGAGTAGAAGAAATCAATAATTTTTTCCACGGCTTTTCCATCCAAGTCAGACAAGAAGACTTCCTTCTGAACGCTTTCGGCCATTTTCCCAGAAAACATAGCTCGAAAATAAGGACTTGAAGCAGCTAGAACCAATCTATGAGCAGGAATGTGGACACCATCGACAGATAAGAATACATCACACAGTTCTTGATTTGAACGAAAGCATTGAAATTGTTCGAAAGCTAACGAACTAAAGTGTTGTAAAGACGAAACTTGTCCCTCTGAAGTAGTCGTTGAATCCATTGTGGACAACAGAGATCTAAGGCTTTGATAGACAACGATCACGAAGCTCGGATATAACAACGAATTTGTAATACGAATAGGGCTTTGTTTATATGCGACACAATGTGCCTCGCTTTGCGTATAAACGCTTTGATGATACATACGGTCAAGATGTCATCGAAACGTCCAACAAATATTGCGTTTATTTTCTTAATCAAATGTTTATCAAGATCCATACTACTGGTATTTATTCAAGCGAGTATTTGAAAAACAAGAATYGTATACTTTTTTGTACACAATTTCAAACTCAACTTATGGATGATAATAGATATATTATGTTATTGTTATTGAAGGAAAATTAACATAGAAAATAAAAGCATGGTACAGTCGTACATATTTGATAAGCTTTATTGATATTGGACTTTGTACTGACCAACGTGACTGATAGACAGGATTCAAAAACAGCGGGAAACTTAAGGGTCGTGTTATGCAACAAACGTCTTACCTTTCTGTAATCGTTCCTGGCAAGATTTCTTTCTTTTTAGACGTAAATTGAGACGATTTTAGGTCTTGAGGAACTTTTTTCATTTGAGTATCACCAGAGATAAAATTTGCAAGGCGCGTTTTGCAAGGAATCGACCAATCACAGCACGCTTTGATCGATTATTTGTTAAACAGGTTTGATTAAAAAATTTAGGAGTGGGGTGGGTAGGGGACTCTCGGTCACGTATCTGATCCACTGGATTCTAGTAAAGCTTCTATCAAGAGAATATTAAGTACTAAGTATCAAGAGAATATTAATTACTTCATATTCTCTTGGTTTCTATACATTTCGAAAAGTAAAAATGTTTTTAATCACAGTTTGCCATCCCTTACAGATCCAATCATAAAAAAAACACTGGATTTCTATACGCCAAAATCAAAAAGGGAAAAAATATAGTACGTATGATGGCGTCATTTTACTACGACTACCAAAATGCTTTGCGTCAAATTTGTATTGCCTCATGAAAATAATAAGACAATTGGTGCTAATTAACTGGACAAAAGAAAGTGTACAACGTAATTGGGATTTCTGCTTTGAAGTATAGGGCGGAACATCCTTTCCCTCCTATCCAAAGGAAGCCCGTCTCCACAGGAAGTCCGAGTCCCCAAAGGAGATGTCGTTGGAGGAAAGCGGCGGACTCCAGAAAGTAGGTTGCCCCCAGAAATTTGTCCCAATTGTTGTCTGCTTATTTAAGCTGCTAAACTCTTCAGTGAATACAGAATGGAAATGGAGATTTAAGGCCGATTTAGACTGAACGATTTTTGCCTACAACTTTCGTATATAACACACTCGCGTCTGTCGTAGACGAGTTGTAGGCTTGATTTACACGCTACGACTCGAGTTTTAGGATGGTGCGAGCGTGTTGTATACAATAGTTGTAGGCGAAAATCGTACCGTCTAAACCGGCCTTTAGGAGGGGAGAGAAAGAAAGGTAAGGACAAAAGAGGAGAGGAGAGAATTAAATTATTCAAACTCCAACTGGTTAGAATTCATTTCTTTGTTTTTTATTCTTATCTATTTTGATACTCCAGTTCGAATTCTCTGTTCTACAGGGTTACCCTCGATTTCGTATGGAATTATTTTGACTATTCACGTGTTCCAGTGAACATAGTAACAATTATTTGCCGAAGGCAAAGTGAATATCGGGCAATATTTACCGAGACGCAAGTAATTAATAAATAACGAAGAAAGAATGTTATTTTTTGAATTTTCCCCAGACATTATTTATCTCTGTAAGCGGCACAAATCGACAAACCAGCGTGCTCGTGCGCTCTATATTTACCTGTAGGTTATAAATAGCAGCATAAGAAAATTGTGACCAATGAGCGCGCCGGATTTATGATATTCACTTGTGCAAAAATATTAAATATATATGTGAAAATTTTACTCGTCACACAAGCTTCTTCAATTCTTGAAGTGCATGTGTCTTCATAGCTGCCATGTTGGTTCACTCGAACCGTAAGCTTTGGTCTTGGCTATGTCAACCAACATGACCGCCATGTCTTTTGCCTTTTTATACTCGTGGCGGGAGTTTCAAGGTACACTAAAAACTGCCTGTGTCTGCTACGCGTTTAGGCTCAGTCCCTAGCCATCGTGGTTTCGTGCGCCCACAATGGTCGGCTGGAGATTGAGCCTACTACGCGCCGCGTTTCTCTTTAAAAAATTTCTTGAGTTCTGCGCTACCCATTCGCAAGTGCTCTATAACTGCAAAAAGCGTGCGCGTGTGTTTTCTATTTCTTCAATGTATGAGACGAACTTGAAGACGCACGGAAAAAGCTAATAGGTACTAATAGGTTTACCCAAGTTCTTCCAGACGTATTGTGTGTATCATTTATACAATCTAATTGTCTTAATTGACCAAACAATATTTTCTTATATTACTTAATTATTCAATTCTGATTGTGAGACCTTCGTTATCGATAGAAACTTCGTGGAAGGCAACTTCATCTGAAAACTGGTAAAACGAAAAAGAAAGAATAAATAAACAAATAAACGAAGGAATGGTGAATGGATTGAGTAGTTAAATGGATGGATGCCTGAATGCATACATAGATAAATGGATGGATGGATGATTGGTTGAACAGATGAAAGTATTAAAAAAATCTGCCAAAGCTTTTCGCTGTCGTATCACAGCGTGGGACAATCACGACAGAGCTAGACTCCAAACTAGGTGAAAGCCCAAAGATCGAGTTAGAATTTAGGAGTTGATTTTTTATAAGTAAATGAAAGAATAAATTAACAGTTTTAATAAGAAAGTCAAGGCAGGATGCCACGTTCTTCTAACCGGCCCTTCCCATCGCACGTTGGAGAAGCACCCGGCTGCACCTTACTGAGTTCCCTATTGAATTCTCTTGTTACGTTATTTGCCTTGTATTTCGCAGGTCAGGAGAGAGAGAGAATACAACAAGAAGAACACTGGATCACCGTTCAACCTTTGCATGATTGAACCAAAGTGATTATGCACATTCACGAACTTGTCATACATGTGTACTAGTGAGGTTGCTGAGAACTGCGTTATCAAATACCAAGAATGCAATACCGACTAATGGTTAGGATTTTGCATTCTTTATACCTTTGTGTTTCCTAAAGTTTCTTCGATTTTCTGGCGCATTTCAGGAGACTTTGCAATCACGCACAGAAACCCACCACCACCTGCTCCTGCGAGACACTGGCCTGAAGAGGTGAAGACATGGAATATTATTATATAGAATGAAGAGAGTATTACAATATTAAGGGATGCTTCTTGTCAGTGACCATTTTTGCAATCGGTATCTTAAGATTGAGTATAGCTGACTGTGCTTTATAAGTTCAAAAAGGGCCTGCTAGGAATGACAACTACACTAACGGCACCATCAACACAACAAAAACACGACAACGATAGCAGAAAATATGGCAATAACAGCAACAACTTCAGCACAAGCAACATCACAAACATCAAAAATCTCGTTGGCAGCAAAAGCAGCAGCAGTAGAAGAAAAAGCAGCAGCAGCACAGGCAGAAACAACGACAACAGCAACAGTAATATCAGGAGCCAAAACAATTTAATGTATCAGCAGTAGCAACAACATCAACAGCAATATCTTCATCATTACCTTGGATTTTCCGCAACATCATCCTCCAAAACCAAAGCAGCAGCAACAACATCAACAGCAGCAGAAATAACACCACCACCACCACCATCATCATCATCAACATCATTACAACTTACCGTAGGCATAAGGTTGAATGTCTTCCATCATTCTACGTATATCCTCTGGTTCGGTTCCTGAAACACGAGTATACATTGAAGTTGCCCATTAGTTACAAAATTACAAGACACGTGATGTTCAGAGATACAACCATACAGCTACTAACCTGGTGCGATGAGTTTCTTGTGTTCTCTGTAATTACTGACACACTGTCCAAATAGGGTTAGATCCCCTAGGGAAATTAAGTTAAAAAACGATTTTAAATAAGAGGAAATAAGAAAATAGAAAGGGTGTAAAAAAATAATAATAAAAATTTAAAAAAAAAAGGAAAAGGAAAAGAAAACGAAAGAGAAAGAGAAAAAAGAACGATATGATAATTATAATATTAATTTCATGATTGGGTGATGAAGTAGTGGGAATTCGGGTCCACCGTCACCAAATCTTTAAGATAGTGCCAAGCCTATGCGCGAAATAAAAAAGGTAAATTCCAAGTCAAACAAACAGACAAACACACGAACAAACAAATAAACAGAGCAGAGCAGAGCAGAGCAGAAAGCACTAATTAGCCTCATTTATGTTGACCTAACCTACCATCTACTAGTGCTTTGGCTAGTGTTTTAGCATTATCAGCCAGATCATCTACGACTTTGACTATGTTTGGCTGTCTGCCGTACCAATTACGAACCACATTCTGGTGGACAAAAAAAAGAAGTAAAAAAGTTAACTTTCAAGAGGGGACAATTCCATCGCTCAATAAATTCTTGGTCCATCAGATTGCTAGCTAGGTTAAAAATAACTCGCGAGTTGATTGGTTGGTGGGTGTGACGTCATGTTTCCCTCGTGCCAGTTGAAAATAAATTCTAATGTAACTTTTGAGTTTGAATGACTTCGTCTATTTTCTTTCACTGTTATACAGACTTAGGCTCAGGTCATACGTAGAACTTCACAAGAGCCGAACCTGATTGAAAGAATGAATAACAAGGCGCTCTTCTTTGATGTCATTAGGTTCTAAGTCTTCTTTCACCTGCAAGAGGTTCTTGGCCAATCTTGTCTTCCCAGTGTAAACAAAAACCAGACATTTGTTCAGTTGATCAACCATCGAATCGGACACACTCAGCACTTCGTACTCTACTTCGATAGGTAGCGAAGCTTTGGAGCTAGCAATCTTGAATCCTGGAGCAAGACCACCAACGTTATCCTGCCACCCACCCCCACAGGTCAACATTTGCTCCACCACCATTACAGCATGGATCAGAGATGTGACATCTGCAGTGAGTCCAGAGGCTCGCAACACGGCTCCCATGACAACGCCTGCTAAAATACTGCTCGTGCCCAGTCCACTTCCGTAAGGAACGTCAGCGGAGGAATGTACCTCGAAGCCGCCGCCGTATCGCTCTTTGAGCTGGTCAGCGAGTGACTTTGGAGAATCTAGGACGACTATATTTGCTGCACAAAAGCAGGCTTTGATCAAGGCACCTGAAACATCCAGTATTGAAAAGCATAAATGATAACTGCTAATGGTCATCTCTTTAGCTAGGGTAGTGTACGTTCCCTTATGTTGGATTTAAAGAAATGAATACTTCAACCCAGATGTCAATCCCTTGAGTATGGTATCTTTGTTATAACATGGATATGTCTCAAACAGAAATTCTCAAAAGGCTTGTACTGGGTATACATTACACTCACTATTCTTCCGATGTTTGTAACCACTGGCAAGCTAGTAGCTGTAGCGTGACAAAATAAAGCGTTACCTGGAGCATGAGGTTGCGAGTAATCTGCCAAGTCTTCTAACTTTTCACATACAACGCGAACACTGTGTTTTCCGGCTAGAATAACTAGAATTATCTGAAACCTGAAAATGACAAAACAATAAACACCCAGTATAGAGGTGAACGATATGAAAGTGGAGGGGCCAACTATGAAAGGTGTGTGTGGGGGAAATGGCGGTGGAGCTGGCGGTGGAGCTGGGGTTGGAGTGTGTGTGTGTGTGGGGGGGGGGGGGGGAGGAGGGGAAAGGGGGAGCTGAGTCCCCCGCCGATACTTACTTATGAATTCTTTTGGCTTTTACTTGCAGTGGTTTCTAAGAAATTACAATGTAAATCTGAGTTACTAACTTTGTTAAGATCTAATGACAAGTAAAGTTCTGTCTCAAAAAATTTTCAACTGAAACTTAACTAGCTTATCACTCTTTTCACAGCTACGCGCTGATCGGGAAATAGGGCAATACACTAACGCCAATAAGAAACATAAAGGTGTACCGACCAATTTTTTTGATTGACGGAAGTGTATTGCCCAATTTCCCTGTCGCGACTGTTGTCTCGATCAGCGCGTAGTAAAGTAAAGAGTGGTAAATGTTACTTTTTAACATCAAGATGAAGTAAGGTTAATCAGGTCAAACGTCGAACTTCACATTAGCTGAACATAATTGATACAATGGATAACAAGGCGGTCTTCTTTGATGCCATTAGGTTCGGCTCATGTGAAGTTCGACGTTTGACATGAGCCTTACTCGCTCCATTATGTAACATCAACGTTAGCAATATCTGTCCGTTAAATGCTGAATACCTTGCCGTCCAGCTTGATGGCGACGTTCGTAACTACTCCACCGTGTTCGTATGCAATAGGAGGCGTGTCTGTCCATCCACCACTGAAGTCGATTCGAACTAAATTCAAAAATAGTAATGATGATGATAATGATGGCGATGAATGTGGTGCGGATAATCTAGACAGTCAAAATACTTGTTGAAGAAGTAAAAATCAAAATATTTTGTACGCAGACGTTAATATTTCTGTTTATTCACCACTCGAAAATTTAATAAAAAAGGAACAATATGATGATGATGATAAATAATGATGATAATTGTGATGCTTTTTATGCAGAGGTGTTATCTACCGGTTAAGCTGATCCGTACTGAAGACAACAGATAAAGATTGATGATAATGATGATGGTGACGGTGACAAGTGATGGATGTGTAACATGCTTGAGAACGCAATAATTAAGAAAGAATAAAAAAATCTATTTTTCAGAAACGTTGATCGTGAACGCCGTCATAATGTGAATTCCTCACCTGGCGCTTCGGCGATTACCCAGCGGTCCATGGGAGGAATGTCAGTCTTTTCAAACTTCATAAACTATAGAAAAATGTGGTCAAAAAAAGTCGTATAAAAATTCTCATCGGGCTTAGTAAGCCCATACCAGGACCACTTGGAACACTCAGGGTCTTAGAATATCAGACTAGAAGGTGCTGCCTTTGCTCTAGAAGTATCTGAAAATGGCTGACATCTGTCACCCTTTCTAAATAAATACAATTATGAATATAATATTAATTTAGTCTACGCAGTGCATGCTGGGTCAAGGAACCTGGTTTCTCAGTCTTGGAAAAAAATAAAAGGAATAGATCACTTTTAAAATTATTCTGAGTGCGTCGGCACACTCTGCCACTTCTGGTAAAGAGCTACGAGGCCGCCATGTTGGTGGAGAAACCAAGACCATAACTTATGTCAAAGTCAACCAACATGACGTTATATGTACAAGAACAAAAGACGTGGCCATCATGTTGGTTGACGAAAAAATAAATCAACGACAAATCCTTTGCTGATGTCAACGAACATGGCGGATATGACGTCACATGCACCTAGAAAGAGTTGCTCCCGACCTGTTTGGCTGTCATGACAGCGTGTCTTCTTAGGATCTGCTCGGCTCCTTCGTAGTGGCGCGCTGCTCTGATCAACAAATCTGGTCTTTAAGAAAAACACAAGAAAGCCAGTCTGAGTGGAATTTATTCTCAATTTCATTCTAAAGAGGAAAAATAGCCATTTACGTAAGTTTTTATGGAAAAAAATTCAATATTTTGGTAATTCTCATTTTAAAATTCCTGTCCTGGTCTAGTGGTCCGTCACACGTTTCTTTGACACGGGTCAGTGTGCAGCCCTGAGTAAATATCATTTTAACGGCTTCATCTGCTAAAACCGTTCCTTCTTTTCCGCCTCGTTGAAATATTTTTATACATTACGAAAAAGAGTAAAAGGATAAAATTACTATCAAGACTTTGTATAATTCGTGAAGTTTCAGCTAACTATTTTTGAGAGCTGAATTTGTTTGGAATTTTATGCGCATTTGAAAAAAACATGTGCATTTGAAAAATTTTCAATTGGTAAATATTGGCAATATAAATGAATAATTATTTTATTAAATTATCAAGTAACTTGTACCTGTCCATCCACTTGGATCTCTCCAGGGCCAACGCCTTCACACCATCTTCGATTTTCTTGTCCTGAAATGAAATGAAAGCAATAATGAAAAATTAAATCTGGCACGAAAAATAGAAACAAAAATTGAATCCATATTCATGGGTCTTGTCACGTGCTACCGTTAAACAAAGAAATGATACTCTAGGTAATGACACGTGGTCTGAAATAGGAAAACAATATGCACAAGGTAAAGAGGTCTATAGGATGTATATTCCTGGTCGAACACATGTGGAATCAGTAGCGTAGCGAGGGGGGGGCATGTGCCCCCCCAGAATTTTGAAAAAAATTTTTTTGAAAAAAGAATAACAACAAAAAAACATATTAAACCGAAACGAAAGAGGAAAATAAATTATTACAACCTAAGATATAAGAATGGTTAATAAAATAATGTTTGTTTCTTAAATTTTTGTTTGAGCGTTTATTTGTTTTCTTGGGGAGGAGTAATTTTTTTTTATTTTGGATCAATGCCCCCCCCAGCTCCTAGGTCCTCGCTACGCCCCTGTATGGAATAGTGGGTAAAACGTGTTGCAAAGGTTGTGAAAAATTGGTGGTTACTACAAACCATATCTCCATCTAATATTGAAATAAAAGAAGACAATCATGCACAATTATAACCTCAGACGTACCTCCAACAGTTGGAACGCGTGCTTCCATGCATCATTTTGCGCAGGTCCGCTACGAAGTCCTGCTTTTTCTCCAGCCATTGCACCGAGAACATCTGCAATACAGGCTAGGGTACGTGCTGCCACGCCCATAGACGACCCACTACTGGACGCAACTGTCAGACAAATGACATGACACGTACATAAAAAGATTAAACACCATTATTAATACTATAGTATTACTATCAGTACACCTATAGACGACCCACTACTGGACGCAACTGTCAGACTAATTACATGACACACAGATAAAAACAATTTAACTCCAACAGTAATACTAGGCAGGGGAGGTGATGCCAGGCCCATAGAGGGCCAAATATTGCACGCAACTTTACCCACTATACTACTGGACGCAACTGTCAGACAAATGACATGACAAACAGATAAAAGACAACATGGGCGACAAGAGTTTGAATCTTGAACTCAACATCACATGTGAGCAGAGTGTGTTGGGTCTCTCCCTTGATTCAAGGGATTTGCCCGAGTTCTCTGATTTTTATGAGCAGTTAGCCATACATGCTCTGTCTTTGATAAATTTCAATAAAAATTGATGAAGTTTGATAACGTTTGTTGGAGTAATAATCTCCTTACCATTGTCCATTGTCTCTAGGATCTCTTTATGGAAGCCTTCTACTGCGCATGTCTTCAGGAATGGCAGGAAGCACTCATTGGTCCCACCCATCAACGCAGCTTCAACATGGCGCCGTCCAATATCAAAGAACAACTGTCTCCTCGCATAGAATTCTACTCCAAGGTCAATGTTGGAGAGGATTTCCTTTAAAGAGACCCGCAACGACGAAAACCACCTGGAATGAGTTACTTAAAGGGTTTGGTAAAGCCCTCACAATACATAGGCCTTTACTGACTGCATAGGTTATCATATATATAATTTAAGAAAAGAAATTGTTATAGCAGATCTAAAACGTTTGGAAAATTAAACTACAAATTTTCAACTACAGATCTGTGAGTCTTCAACAAGTATGTAATAAACTTGGCATTTTGAACTCAAGGCAAAGTTAAATATTAAATAAATAAATAATTTCAAATGGGGTAGCATGGAAGGAGAAGGGGTAAAACCATCACCTTTTGTTGTGCGAACCTTCATCAATATCACCATCAGCATTATAAAATAACTTCAATAAATCTAGATTTTTGATTGGTCAAGGACTGTGCTTTATGAGATTACGTAGCATGCATATTTCCCTTACTTTATTTGTATCCAAAGGTATTTAAAGTATCCAAAACAGTGGCTATTTGAATTTGTATTTTATTCGGCTTTATTAATTTCAATACACATGCGAACTTGGTAGCTGAGAGCTGCACGCTAAAATTTGTTTTTTTGCTGTTGTCGATCAAAACTAGTCGGTCAGTACCTTTAATGATTTTGACTTGCGGCAGTGAAAAATCAAATTTCAGCATGCAGCTTGCAGCCACAGAAATGGCATGTTTTTGAAAATAGCAGTAAAAAAAGAAATATAAGCCTTGCTCTCTGTGCTGCGTATGGTTATTAAGCACCTATTAGAGATTGAGAGACGTTTTAAGAAGCACTCTACTCTATATATGGTGCTTCTTCTAATACTTCTCTTGTGTTCAACCTTAAAATGCTTTGAGACTATGCCCAACATGTAAAAGTATCGTATTTGAGAATTACCTTTGAATCATGGTTTCATTGCTGGTCTTCACATTGATACCAGCCAACCACAAACAGTCATAGAGAGGTGGATCATCGCTATCATTACCAATGTGATGAACTACTGGGAATAGACGCGCATTGAACAAGTTTCTATTCTCTTCAGGCTTAAACAGAAAAGAAAGAAAGAATGAGCTGTTCCATTGAAAAAAGCTTATGGCAGCCATGACAGGAGGCAGGGACAATGGAATCGGACCTCAACTGATTTACATGAGAAAGAATTCAGTTTTCCATGACGAAAAGACCATTGTTGTGCCTCCTGTCATGGCTGTCATCATGTATGGTGTAAAGCCTATATTGTGACTGATTGACAGATCAATTGATGTTTTAGCTGGCTTATTATATCATTACTCTTACCCTTACTCCTTCATTCCATGCCATGTCACATTTACCAAAGACAAAAGTTTTCCAGCAATTCCAGGGTTTCCCAGGAATTCCAGGAATTTCCTAGAAATTTCTAGGAATTTTCCAGGAATTCCAGGAATGGTACAAACCTAGTACAAATTGATGCTGTCATTGACCTACCAGACCATGCATCCACAGATCAGTTGATTTTATTCCAGTCCTTTCAAAGAACGTTTTCCAGGTTTTATTACAAAATGTTCCACTGGCCTCATTCGACACAAGGTTCTAATGTAAATATGGAAATTAATATTAGTAAATAATGGGGGGCATACACTGCTAATGCGGTGTCTTTCACCACTGTGAATCCAACGGCTGGGTTGCTGGTTCAAGCTCTACAGTCGCCACATGTGAATTGAATTAGTTTGATGTGTTGTTCTCTCCTGTGCCACAGAGTTTTTCTCCAGGTTCTCTGGATTTCTTCCCTCCATAAAAATCAACATGTGTTTAGTGTATAGAATACTAAATGTAGTATGTATGGAGGATACACGACCCCACAAGTTTCTAGCTTTAAAGGCTACCATGTATAAATGGATAATAATGATAATAATATTAATAATAATATTAACCATCTTTTATTTAGCATCAATTCCGTTTAGTTCAACAACGCTTTACAAAAATATTAACATTGATCATTAACAATATCATATAAAAATTCACAACAAAAACTTTTTTTAAAATATATATTTAGATAAATTGTATGAACTATCAAAAACTATTGCATTGAAAATATATCATTTCATGAAAACATTAAAATGCATTAAAAATTATTAATTTATTATTAATATTATCAAAATCTTATAAAAATATCTTTAATATATAATATACATAGATACTAGAATACAAAAGTAAAAAGAAAACCAAAGAAACGTATGTCAAAATGGCAGCCCTTTTAAAAAGATTTAGTTTCTCAAACTATACTTAAATCTTAGAATAAACTTAAATCCATTCTACTAGTCCATCTATTAAACATTTCAAAACTAACTAACAAGTTGACAATTTGACTGAAGCTTCATGTTTGAAAATCTGGTTGCCTTTGGAATAGACCATTTTCTTATTAATTTAAAATACCGCTGTGTTCCTTGATCATGAGAGACTCGTTTTTACAGGCTTAGCCCCATTTCAACATCAGAATGTTCACAAATGCAATGATAGAGTAAAGAATGTACAACTAGTTCAATAATACATACACAAACACTTTTAAAATTCCACAGATCTTCACTACAGTAACACATGAGTATTCAAAAGAATTCCATACGAAATTAAGGCTAATCCTGTACAGCAGAAAATTCGAAACTGGAGTATTACAGGAACAAAATGATAAGGTGACTATCATATGAGGTTATTTAACAACACAAGACAAACTTTAATGGTTTAATTTAGTGGAGAGATGGAGAAGGAGTGACCTACCTCTGGATTATCATTGATGCCGAACACTACAAACACTTTGTTGTATTTATTGTTGACATGAGGAAAGCTGATGTTGTAACCAAGGAGACAAAGAAGACCTGGTATTTGCAAGGCTTCATTCACCTAAACCACAATGCAATCTTTAAATGTTAATGGTAACTCTGGTATGAAAAAAATCTTATGATTAGAAATATTTTGATAACAAAATGTATTTAAGACCTTGTTTTGCAGTAAACTATATATTTCTATGGATACTGAGCCTTTTAATAACTACTATAAGACGAAAGATGAAACATGTAATGTTATCTTACCTTGTAATCATCAGGTCCAATTCCAGACACCACACAGCCATTGCCAACAGTTATGTTACCCTAGTAGAGGAATGATAATTGTAACCGGCGGCAAGGCGCTCAGCTATGAATCAGATTGCAAGTGGTTTTGACAAAAGAATTTATTGAAAAATTCACACAACTTTACAATACATGAAAAAAAACGGGAACGAGATTACAGGATATCTCTTTACATCGAAGAGAATTCCTAGTCTTGATATGTGAAAATATCCGTAGACAACGCAACGTCTTCAAGAACTTTTACTACACTGATTTAAGCTTAGTTTGGGCCTA
>NW_022261795.1:77500-87881 GCF_009602425.1 Actinia tenebrosa | reverse complement strand
CATGGAAATGGTTTCGTTGAATACAAAGAACATTGAATCAGTCTCAACACCAAGGTCCATGTTCTTGACGAGAATAAGAAGCAGAAACACAAGTCATTCTTCGCTTTTCGCCTATCTCCTATTGCCTATAGTGTTTGGAGATGACAAAGATTTTTGAATAAGGTTGTAGTTACAGTTACAATGAATGTATATTCCCCATAACTAGTTTAGGCGCTCAAATCAACATTTATAATACCTTGTGATGCGTTTTCAGATACTCGTCACATAGTCGGTTATGTTCACGTACAAACAATGAGTGTAGAGCAATAAGACCTGGTTGTACGTTAGCTCGTGTGTCGCCGGCAACTAGGAGTCTAGAGGCATCACGACCAACCACATTGTCATTGGCGATTCCCATTGAATTAGACTGTCAAACACAAGATCAAAATATACAAAAAATATAAAGATCGAAGTATAACATGTGACATATGATAAAGTAATGCATGCAACTGGTTAGAACTATATTCAATACCACTGAACAAGGCATTTTTAGATCAGACGTCTGATTAGATTTGGTAAATGAAAAGGTCAGTGGACCCGCAGACCCGGGCCTGATTTACTGTAGTGGGGTGGAATGTTCCTAAGGCGTCGTAACGACTTTCGAATTGCCAGCCCATTGAACAATCTAGTCGCACCCTCCTAAAACACTATTAACCGATTACTCTTATCTCAGTTCTCCTTTTAGTGCTCTTTTGATTATAATTTCAAAATACATTTTAATATAAACTTGGAAATTCAGTAGGATGGGCCAGCAGCAGATGAGGCATGCTAGTGTCTTAAGCTTCTTTTAATGACTTGTTAATTTAAGTCTTCTTCGCCTTTTTCGCTGTTACTGTTGATAAGTAGATCA
The DNA here is from genome assembly GCF_009602425.1 of Actinia tenebrosa. The sequence continues at coordinate 86,992 of NW_022261795.1, read as the reverse complement.
TTACCGGTATGATTCCATTTCTTGTAAGCTTCATCTTTCCATTTTGTTTGGTTCTGAGGTGAGCATTTCTACCTTCGCTGTCTCCATACACTACAGAACCATCAATGTACGAAGTAATCTTGTTGATTTGTTGGCGTGGAGTACCATGGTTTCTACCAGTACATCTACAAGTGCAGCACATGCATCAGGTACGTACATTCCTGGTTAACTGATAGTGGCTGTAGTCCTTACCTGTTGAATGTTGAACGAACAAACGAGAGGTACTCTGTTCCTTTATCACGTTGGTCAAAGTGAACATCTCCCTAAAATCACAACGACCAATTAGCTAATTTACAAAGACTCCTTAGGATATACACATGTTTTTAGCGTTAGAGTTCAAATTACTTGCAATTTGGCATTTTTTAAAATTTATGAACTTTTAAAATTATGAAAATGTAGTACTGAATAATATCAGTCGAATGAAATATTTGCATTGTGTTTTTTTCTTACGCACCTTTGGTACTGAAATAGGCAACCAAACGTCATTTAGCTGTCCATCAAACTCAAAACGCGGCAATGGACTGGAAAAATCTGTATCGTGAGCGAGGAACTGTGAATGAAGAAATGGAAAATAAGCAACTGAAAAACTGCAAGATAACTATACCTGTACAGGGAGACAGTAAAACCGAAAAAAACCAAAACCAAGGAACGCAAAGCAAAACAACACAGAGACACAGAGACACGACAAGGCAAGGCAAGCACCAGAGAGACGGTAGTTTAAAAGAAAGATCCCTTACCTGACCAAAATGGGCGTGCATATCACTGAGCCGTCTTGAACTGATCTTGGATTTAACCTAGCCACACGACAGTTATCATGAGAGTGAGTAAACTCAAATGAAATCCAGTGACGTGCTCTCATATATAATATATATCTCACCTGATAAAAGAGAACGTTGCTTATATTTCTGGGTGATGGTCTATTGGAACCAATGCCATTCAGTTCATCCGGGAACGTACAAGTTCCTAATTTCCTCTGCTGAATGGTGCATGTACCTGACAGAGAAGCAAGCTTGTCCTCATAGGCTGCAGGAATGTCACGTGTTAGGTCTTCCATATTTGCACCCCAGAAGACATTTTTTTGGTTATTTGAAATGCCATCAAAACGCCTGGTTTGAAAATGAAAGAGGTGTATAAGATACAGGCTCGCGGAGACCTAGATACGGCCTTGTCTCCCCCCCTTCCAAATCCGCCCATGAATAAAGGGCCTTCTGCTACGCATAGTATCCAATCAATCGCATTCGAGTTTGTATTTACCAATTATTCGCCGAAGGCAAATAATTGTTTTAGCATATACCAACTTGTGTACAGAGTAACTTATTTTTATATACAATAATTCAATGAAAACAAACAAACAGAAACTTTTATTTTGCGTGACAAATTCACGCAAAACTTTTAGCAAAATTTTTATGCCATACTTCATTGCCTTTTTAATATTGATAGGAATGGCATTTACTTTCATTTTTTCAATTTCCTCATCGAAAATTGTAGCAAAACGATTGCCGGCAGATGCCATTTTGTTGCCGACTCAATATTCCGAGATTCAGAGGTGAATATCGTACAATATTCACCTCCAATTAACCAATGAGCGCGCGCGTTCTTAGGAAGTACACAAGTTGGTATATGCTAATTACTTATAGAATACCAAAGTGATGACATTACAATAATATTTCAAGGACTTTAGGATTTTGGTGACATTATCAGAAAGTACAAAATACTAGTAAACGTTATTAGAACCAGTAAAAAATATAAGATACTGTAAAGGGATTTTTGTAGGTTAAATGCCCAATATCTCTGATTTGTACATGCAGTTCGCAACAGCTTCAACGTTGGTGGAACTGTATGTAGGTAATGTTATGTTCTCTTCAAATGTGAACATTTAAAACTACATTGTTTTCTTTTTCCAGAAAAAGAAACTAACGAACGATATTTAACCTTTTATTGGTTGGTGTTGGTTTCGAGCCAGCATGTCTACCATTAACACATTCTCCACTGTTTGATCCTCCATCACTATCGTTATAATGAAACACAACAAATGCCGTGGTGGTAGTATTAAGCAGGGTAGTATTATCACCCTGTACTAGTGCTACTCGATAGACGAAAGTCTCCATATTGAGACTGCGCATGTTAACACCTTCATCGATTTTAAAAGAAACAGATCTTCCGTCTGGGTTGATGACGACTGTGGCATGAGATGGCTGTGGATGAGAATGTTCAAAAGTATTTTACTACATAGCAAAACTAAGAATGACAAAAACCTTTTAGATGCATACTGTAAAAAAGCGCTTGAGCCAATCAATAAGTTTTCTTTTAATCACTCGGTGTATTTGAACTCAATGATTCATCTTATATAGAGGGTTTTGGAACAGTGGAACCGCCGCCCGGTACTAAGCTCCGTTGGTAACAGCGTCGGTCTGTTGTGCGGGAGGTCGTTGTTCGAGTCCCGGCTGGACCAACGCTCAGGGTCTTAAAATACTGAGGAGAAGGTGCTAACTTTGCAATAACATCTGCAAACGGTTTGACCTTCAACTTTTTTTCGGATAAGGACATAAAACCGTAGGCCCCGTTTGTCTTCTCTATATAACCCTGTATAAAGCGGATGCATAAAAGACCCACTGGAGACGCTGGTGCCGACTATCTTTAGTGTCCGTGCTGTCCGTGTTTACACTACAGGGCCCACGGTAAGTAGTGAGAGAGCTGTTGTGGTGTCCCTAGTTGCCTTCACGGGTAAAAAGCTAAATATATTGAAAATAAAACGTTCAGGAAATAAAAACCTGAAAAAACTTGACATGTTGACGGTTCAAGTGTAATGGGGGTGTTTCTGTCCACTGGTTAGTTTCTGGGAACCTACAGCACATGTTAAACACACTGATTTCGAGTACATTTAGGTCCTATCCCGTCCATACGTATTTGGATATTCTCGAACGGAATAACTTATTAATCTCATTTTCAAAACTTCACACGTAGCATTTATGAATCGTTTTTGCACGTCCACACGTCATCCGTTTTTGAAAAGTTGCGTTTTCAAGTGGCGTATTCACTGGACGGAAGGCTAATCCATAAAGGAAAAAGATCCATTTTCAAAAGGATGTATACGCCCAATCAATCAAGGTAAGGTAGGGTTCTCTAAAGATTGATGGGATAATATTAGCTTGATAATACATTTAAGATGTACCTGCTTTTCAATGGCAATTATCCTTAGTGTTGAACATACGGTTAAGTTCTTGAAAGAAGTAGATTGTTTGCCACCAAGCTGTAGACTACAAAATGCAAATAAAAAAGACTAAAAAAATGAATGAACGAAACATGTCATTGCGTATATCTAACAATTATTCACCGAAGGCGAAGTAAATATTCTCCGATATTCACTGAGGCTAAGGCAAATAATTGTTTTAGTATAAATACAAAGGGGATTCTTTCAAAAAAAGAAAAAAAGAAGATAAAAGACACATTTAAAATTAGGAAAAATTTTAATTGAAGTGACAAACGCGGCTTTCAATTACAACACAGGCGAACTCACCGACTTTGCCAATCAAAACAGTTTGTTTGAGCTTATTTGATTGTTTTAAGTCCTTTTTTACCTTTGAACAAAGTTAGTGCAAATTTGTCAGCCTCTTTAGTCCTTTTGGGGACAGCATTTTCTTTCATTATTTCTAATTCCTCTCCGGTAACTACAACAAAGCGGCTGGCCGCCATTTTGGATTATCGCTGGAGGTGATTATCGTGTGATCACAGGCTAACCACTCTAATAAATGAAGGAAATACTAAATGGTGTCTTGTCTTTGTCTTTTTATGCGCGCGCGCTATCGATTTTTTGTCATCTCACCTACCCCCCTTGGTAACAATTTTGTTTTTCTACTATACAATATACTAACCTTGTTAGTATATTGTATAGTAGAAAAACAAAATTGTTACCAAGGGGGGTAGGTGAGATGACAAAAAATCGATAGCGCGCGCGCATAAAAAGACAAAGACAAGACACCATTTAGTATTTCCTTCATTTATTAGAGTGGTTAGCCTGTGGTGTGATAGTGTGAGTTTCTCGACCAATCAGCGCGCGAGATTTTCAAAAATCACCTGTGTATTTTTACTAATGAATATTACCGTAAATGTTAGGCCGCACTGACTAACCTTGGTTTCATAACTCTGATCCTTCTGTTGGGCTGTACATCTGTAACGGTCACTTCGAATAACCCACCAGGCCACGTGACTTTAACATCGACATTGCCACTTTCTGAGCCCAAACCAAAGTGCGTTGTTATTTCACTCTGACCTAGAAAATGAGTGTCTGAACCAACCTCCTTCGTCTGAAGGTCAAAAAATCGTTATAAGTATGTAATCACGTTAAGGCGCGATTACACGAAGCAATTTTCTTTGCAACTTGTCTCGCAATGGCGTTTGCAGCGTGTAACCTACAGCGCAATTCAAAAAGAATTTGCAAGACAAGTCGCACCAATTGTTACGAAAAGTAGAATTCGACGTTTTGGCAACGATTACGTCTCCGTTGCACCGTGTAGACACTCTTGCAACTTGTGTCGAACGCAAGTTGCAAAGAAAATTATTAAATGCAAGGGGTAAAAGCATACAATAAGGACCATCATGAAGCAGCACACCCATTCCAGAAAATCATCATCCCTCGTAGTATTTCTTCAAAGTAGTATTTCCTACCTGTATATGGTTGCTGGACGTCAAGACCTGTACACGAGCACCGTAACTATCACAGAGTTTATCACTGAATGTCAAACAGCTGGAAAAAGGCATAGAAATAATACTCGTGAGTAAGGGATTAAACAAGATTTGAACTGAAGTTTTATGTAAAAGCACAAAAATTAGGACAGACAGGACAAAACAAAATGTACTTTCCCTCCCCCTCTGGGGGTCGATTATCAGGAAGGGAGGTACTTTACGTAAATCAGAATAGACAAGGATAAAGTTATAGATGAACTGCTTCAACAACTTTGAAATTACAAAACAAACTGACGAACGTCGCTGCAAACATTGTACCATGATGATGGGGAACTCAGCCCGAAAGCTCAGTTATTAAATTTATGATATTATGGTTGTTGAAGCAGTTTATCTATAATAATGAGAACAACCTACAAAGAAACCCTTAAGAATAAAGTTCTAAAGCCAATTCTTGCAACAAAAGAACTATTTTCTCTTACTTGTGTACAACACGGACTTTGAGCCAGTTTCGCTTGTTACCACCCTTGTTGTCATACAGCTGAGGGGGACCAAGGTTGTTGCAAACTACAACATCCTCATCACCATCGTCTGAAAAATTCGAACGTCTATTTTAATCAAAACCAATATGTCATACCTTACAAGTAGACAAGGTTTAGGGAAATTTCATATGTTGTGACCCTTCGCAGATTATATTCACCTCGCCCATAGTGCAGTTCGGGATTGGTATGCCACATGCAACATGCCACATGCAACATGCCACATGCAACATGCCACATGCAACATGCCACATGCCACATGCCACATGCAACATGCCACATGCCACATGCAACATGCAACATGCAACATGCCACATGCAACATGCCACATGCAACATGCCACAAAACCTTCACCAACCTTTTCTGGAATAGCTGTATACAACCCTCGATCGTTGTTTATTTTCAATCATGGGAAATAAACTTTTCTCAAATGTTTACATTCTAGAGCGGACTGTTCCCTCAGATCAAGTTGTTTAAATCCATTTTAAAACATAGAAAAGTTCATACACTCGGTATTTGTACTGTAAACTGACTGAATATTCTCTCACCGTCAAAGTCGAACTTCAGCAGACCTCTCCCTTGACCAGTAGCATTTAAACCAACTGCATTTGATACCTGAAAGCCCGAACACTCATATCATCAATCTGAATGCATGGTTATTTTTGTCGCATTAATACAGCATCATAACGTTTTCTGAGCGCGATACAGAGGAAGGAGGAAGGAGGGAGGAGGGAGGAGGGGGAAGGAGGGAGGAGGGAGGAGGAAGGAGGAAGGAGGAGGGAGGAGAGAGGAGGAGGGGTTCTTCCCTTATACGCCAGTAACTAAACAAACCTCTTTTGTTGATCCATTGTACCCTGGACCAAGGTTTTGCCAGAGAATCATACTTTGCTTCTGGAAATGGTCATCCGTTGTGGTCGAGGGAAAGTCGACTCCTATTCAAAGAAAAGATGTCGGAGCCTATTATCGCCTATCGCATTCTGGTCCTTTGACTCCGACAAGCATTTTCAAAATAGGTGTGTATATATTCATTACCGTTGGTCATGACTACGTCTAGATATCCATCGTTATTGAAGTCAATGAAAGCAGCTCCCCATCCCCATCCACCATTTCGAACACCGGCCTAAAAATCGATCACAATGTTAATTAACATGTGTACTAGATATGCTTAGCACAACAATAAAATCCATATACAGGTGACGTCGACATGGGTCTTGCTTTGCTGCCTGTTTTAAAATTTCACTCTCTCACTGACTTTGATTACATACAATTTTCATATTTTAATGTATTTGGTTTGATAATCATACCTTATCGGTGGCGTCATCGAACCTTCGGTTGCCATGGTTTCGATACAGCCTGTTACCACCACTACCAAAGACACATCCAGTAATAGAACAATCTGTTTGGTTATGGAAAATAGCTGTAGAGAACCAATCAAGATGGCTGTCATTATCCCAGTCTCCAATAGCATGACCCATTGCATCCTGTCATGGTTAACAACAAGAAAGTAAAACATTAGCATGTGGGATACCTGCGTCATTATTGCAAAACCTGTGGACAACTGGACAAACCTGTTCTCCTCTCAAGCCACATTTTTCTGTGCACTCGACGAAGCTCTTCCCATTTTTATTCCAGAACATTTTACTGTCGCCATAATCTGCCGTGACTAGTAATTCCGGCCAGCCATCTTCGTCAAAATCCTATTATGAGCATAAAAATTCTCATTTTTTTATACCATTTTGACGATTATCACGATACTCCAATAAGTTTGATGGGAAAAGAGCCGTATTGTCGGTTCAGAATCGCTGTCTGTTGAAATTCAGTCGTATATTCTGTTTTTATCCTGGATTTTTGGGATTTAATAGTTCTATAAAATAAACATCGCAAGATCGCTGAGTTCCCTGATTAATGATTACAGACTTATTTGATCTTTCTCAAAGTTTCTCTTATAGCCCCGTTCGCTTCGCCCCGAGACCCGCCTCGTGCGCATGCTCCATTTTCATCTCGTGAGTCAGCGAGTGTATAGTTTTAGCCTCCCCCCATTTCTCTCAGTAAGGAATTCATGACCCTACAATTAAGTCAACAAGGCAAGGCCGTAGCCACACGGAAGAAACTGGGACGGTTAGGGGGCATGCCTTCCCGGGAAAATTTGAAATTGCGATATTTAGGCGCATTTGTGACATTTTACCAATGCAACTGCCTCGTTTGCCTCATAGTAGCTACGGTCCTAAAAGGAAACAGCTGCCGTCAAAGTAAAAAGGTTTGACCCTTCAAAACGTTTTGCTGATGACCCTCCCCTATGAAGCCCAAGCCATGTGTACCACGTGTCATTCCCTACAGCACTATTTCTTTGCTTAATGTTTGCACATGAGACGGCTATACAGGCTTTGTGCCATCATGTGATGGCAGCCATGGCAGGATGCACAACAACCGATTATTTCCTCCCTAAAAACTGAATTGTTATGTTGGATGAAATAATCAAAAATGAAGGTATAGTTGGTAATACCGTGAATGAGGCTCCAAATGTGTGAGTTCCACGGTTGAGAGAAGATCCACCTCGATATCCATCCATATTTAGCCCAACTTGATCGGTTATATCTTCAAAATAGCTACAAAAAGGATAGACGCATTCTTGATTATTTATTTGAGATGCATGACGACCATCGACCAAACACAAAACTTACCCAGCTTTAACAAATCCTTTATTCCTCAATAGACGGGATGCGGAGGGCTGTAAGAACAAAAAGGGGTTTTTATCAGAAGCTAAAAACCCAATAAATATGCAAGGGCAGATCCAGCAAAAATCTTAGGGGGGGGGGGGGGCTAATTGAGTTTCTTCCGTCAACACAACGGAAAACAATATAAAAAAGCATCGTTTTTTTTTGCTGAAGGGGAGGGGGCTTCAGCCCCCCTTTGCCCCCCCTCCTGGATCCGCCCTTGATATGGCTAGTAGAATCGACCAGCGCAAATTATCCCACCTTTCCTACTGTGTGTAGAATCCACTCTGTGACATAGATATCAAGGAAGCCATCCCTGTCAAAGTCTCCAAAGTTCGGGGTCATGCCAGCAAGTTTTCTTTTGTTTGGAAAAACCAAGGAACAATTCCTTTTTTCAGCTTCTTCAACAAAGAAACCACCATAGTTGATGTAGAGATAGTGTCTACTGTCGCCCACTGTAGTTACATACAAGTCTAAATCACCATCTTCATCAACGTCAATCCATCCTGCACCACTCGCGCAGCGACTGGGACCGAGACCTACATCCTTGGTGACGTCAGTGAACGTTCCATCACCTGTACAAAGAGAGGCAATTCGCTGTTTCTATACCTGATTACCAAAAGCAGAACTTTTGATTCCTCTTTGTATATCTATTCTCCTATAAATTTGAAAAAACCCGTATTGTTGGCTCAGAATTATCTTGCGATAGGAGAGTCGCGATACAAAACGTATTGCGATTTGACTCATCAATACGGGATATCTGTTCTTCCAGCGCCCTCAATATTAACCCGTATTAGCGAATTCAAAGAGCAATAACTGAACATTCTATTTCCCCGTGTTCTGCACCCTTCTTCTTCTATATATGTTATTTCTCGGTAACATCTTCAAGAAATTAAACTTATTAATAATGAAAAAAAAAACCAAAAGGAAAACAAACAAAAAACGAACAAAACAAAACAAAAACAAAAACAAAACAGAACAAAAAAAGCAAACAAACAAAACCAAAAAAACAAACAAACAAAAACAAAGACAAAAAAAACAAAAACAAAACGAAAACAAAGAGATGGTGATCAGACCATACCGTTGTTTCGATATAGAACACTTGTCTTATGGAATAATGTAAAGTAGATGTCCTGAAGTCCATCGTTGTCATAGTCACCAACCGCTGCCCCACCAGTTAAATGCTCGGGGATGCAGAATTCTCCGCGCAAGCGAGTTTCTTTGGACGAGTTGTGATGAGGAATGATGAAGTCAAATACACAGTGTGGTCGCACTGCCATGTAATCACGATGAATGTGATGGAAGCCTGCTTCCTAAATACGTCAAAGTGTGTCAATAATACTTATCAATAATTGCTACGGCTACGGCTAGTGCTAGTGTGCTAGTGCTAGTGCTAGTGCTAGTGTGCTAGTGCTAGTGTGCTAGTGTGCTAGTGCTAGTGTGCTAGTGTGCTAGTGTGCTAGTGTGCTAGTGCTAGTGCTAGTGCTAGTGCTAGTGCTAGTGTGCTAGTGCTAGTGCTA
>NW_022261795.1:60820-72309 GCF_009602425.1 Actinia tenebrosa | reverse complement strand
CAAGAAGGCATAATTCTTTATCCTTGGCTTGTTTTTGAAGCGCTGTTTTCCTTCCTTAGCACTGATCTTCGGTTACAGAGAATACTGCTTTCAGTAGTTGAACCAAAGCATGTGTATTTCGTAAAAATAAGCTACGGGCCATTATATTAATATTTCTTGGAAATCCTTGTCACCTTTTTTTTTTTTACCGAGAAATTAGAATTTCTAATCCGACTCAGTCTTAAATAACAGCAGTCAGCAAAATAGAGCATGCGTAGACTTTAATTATGTCACGTGATAATCTAGCTCCGCCCCCTCCTAATCACTTCGCAAAATATTGACATTGATTAACAGCAAGGCAGATGCTAATTAGTCAGCACATAGACGGTAAACCTATAGCAGAAACCCGCAATGGTCTTCTGGGTAATAGGTTACGTCATTTAAATCCATGTATGGGTACTATTGCGCAACTTTGCCATTTTGTCGCGGAGAAAAAAAAAATACAAAAAAAACAAAGGCATTTTATAGCTGGTATACCACAGGTATCCCAGCAATTATTGTAATTGACCGTACGAATTGTCAACGAAAAGCAATATACTATCTCTTTGCTTTTCCTAAGTATACACCTTTATATAGTACATGTTCATAGTCTGGCAGTTGCTGATCGGATTGAAAAACTAGAACAGTTCTTAATATCATTTCACAATGATAGTATGATTGGCATGATAGTATGTTGACTCTGTTTTTTTGCTAACTTTCAATCTTTCAGTCCGATGTGTTAATTAACTGCCAGGGGCATTTGATATTTTTCTCTTATTCTCTCTACTTCATTATATACACACCTAACGCATAATTTATTACTTCAATCTTTCAGTCTCCTTATCGTACCAGCTTCTGTATTCCTTCGTGGTCAACACAAAATCAAAAGGTGCTGGMGGAACACCATTCTCATGAGGTCGAAGCTTGCCAGAACAACCATAACAAACGCGCGCTTTCGTTTTGTCGAGCCATTTTATTTGAAACTGAGCAGAGTTATCGGACGCTTCCGTGTTACTAGGCGGCAGAGTTGGCCTTCTATCAGTGTACAGGAGCTCATTTCGATTGTTTGTGGGAGCCCTTCTTTTCCCTTGACGCTCAATCTGACTTGGTTGCTTTAAGGTGCAGATCTTGATGCAGCGGCCGTTATGTTGGGGGCACCTTCATTGTGAAATGATATTAAGATGATATACAAGCACCGGAAGTCACCACATAACAATGGCTAAATCATAAGCCATATCACCAGGCAAAGAAGAAAATATATAAACATCTTTACTAGTATATAGAACATGATAGAATGAACATGTATTTTAGAGATGTATACTTACGACTATTTTCATTGTAACGCGCTGAACGAGACAACAGTGGCGATAGTGTTCAATCACACAAATAGTTCGGTACCTTTATATACTTTTATATTTTTATTATATAATTTGCAATATAATAGGTTTGTAAGGGGAAAAAAAATACTATACAAATTGATACAAATTCAAAACGATAATTATTATCAAATATATCTAGTCTGCAATCTGCGTTTGTCCGACACCGCGCATGCACGCATCCGCTGATGTATAACAAGGTGATTGCAGGCTACAGAGGTGGCCACTGACCCGTGACGTATGGTTTGGGCCTTGTTTGAACCATTGCGCGGTCATTTAAATTGATATTTTTGGTGGTTACATTGTTTGTAAACTAATTTTATTGCTCTCACAAAAGGTGTTCAGTTTGTAAGCACTACGAGAACAAAGCAAAGTCAGCCACAAGTTTTAAAAGTGATTTCAAGCAGTGTTTTGGAATTGAAACAATTAGCGAGCAACTGCCGGGGCAGCCGCCGAATTTCGAAAAAGCGGAAAAACTTTTCTCCATGTAAGTAGTTTTTTATTTTTTCATAAATTTCCCAAAAGTAGAATCTGCATATGTTTTATACAAAGTATATATCACTGAGTACGCACTTTGTTGCAGCTCTTTGTTGCCGGGAAAGGGGAAGACCAAAAAAGAAGAAGAATTTCAAGGCTTCTATGCGACGGGTGCGGGTGTGGCTCCTTCGACAATTTCAACCAGCACTCAAACCGAAGCTGTAGCAAACATATATTGGATATGAATGTAATGGGTGGCAAGTTAAAGACACGTGTTTTTGCCAGATCCTCCGTGGCCATGGCGGCAAAACCATTCTCCCCCCTGGACTTTTTGAGGACGTTTCACAACACATGAAAGGACTATCACAACGTAAGTCATATTTATTTCAGTTCTTTCTTAATTCAAAATGTTTACCATTGACATATTCTATTTCAGGTTGCGACCTCCAGACAGAACTCAGCTATTGCGAACAAGACTATTTAATGAATTCACTGTGTCCAAGCGGTTTTTATACATATATTACTTGCAAAAATATTATTATTTTTGGTATAAGCCGATTTTTTGCGGCATGAAACTTAAGATCATATGAAAACACTGTTATCGTACAATATAAATATTGCAAGCTAAGGGTGGAGATAGCGTATGGATTTTGAGAAATTTCAAAACAAACATTTCTCTCTAACGTAATTTATGCAAGAAAATATTGTGCACACAACATTGGTGGATAACTAATGAAATAAATACCCGATTTCTAAAATATCTTTCTTCCTTGGAGATGAACAGCAATATTACCAAAGCCACATAAAAAAATGGCAAATGAATTTTGATTAGCCTGATGCTTCTTGTAAAAGGAAGATATAATTTATACATAGGCTTCAAACTCCCCCCAAAAAAACAACGTAAATACACCTTGAAGCCGACTTTTGTCTCTAAAATAACCTGTATTTTTCGAATGAAGGAGGATTTCTGGTAATAAAAAGCCAACACAAGGTGGATATAGCGTCTAGTTTTAGAGTGATGGCTACTCGAACATTTACTAAAATTTGAACATGTAAGTGATTTGATATAGAATAAGGATACTTTTTGTATATATACAAAATGTCGATCACAGTTAGGGTTTGCCAAGATATTATAATTATTAATAAACTCTTATCAAGTGTATCCATATCTATACGATGTACCTCTGGCACTGAATATTTGAGGGTATTTTACTTGTGTTATATATGGGCAATGAAGGCAGCCATGACACTTTTGCAGTGTTTTCTTCGCGCTAAAAAGTCCATTCTGTCAAGAAAACTAATCTCTTTTTTCATCATATTAGTTGACCAGAAGATGAACTAGTCGTATCTTGTTTTAAAATGTTTAAAGCACTAGTAAATTAGGTAAAAATATTAGATTAAATACGTAAACAATGCAGTATTCTTGCTCACCTGGCTATGCACTCGTGTTCAGTCAAGCATTTCGGCGCGTGCGCATGCAAAATTCCCTCCTGTTAGCTTTCATAAGTTATAGGTTGGGGAGGGAGGGGTGGGGGGTTGGATATTTAGAGAGGCCATAAATGGAATACCAGTAGACCTAATAAATATTTGCGTACTTTCGATACATGGTAATAATCTTTATACGTCGGTAAGATTAAAAAAGAAAAAAGTAAATTCAATACCAAAGTTCTACTTTCTTTTATTTTTGGCCATTTTGTTTGTCCCATCCCAATCGCCGAACCTGCTTTTCTGATTTATAACTAGCAGTATTTTGTACTAAATAGCATTGATAAAACAATAGATACTGTCATTTTGTAATATTTCGTACAAAATCAATTTAGACTGTTAGTCAAATTCAGTGCAGCACTCTAGTAAAGAATATGTAGCATTTTCCTGGAGAAATAGAAAACACGCGCGCGTGCTGTGTGCTGTCATAAAGCACGCGGGGGTTGGCAGAACACGAGAAGTATTAGGAGAACCACGACGCGTAGCGGAGTGCTTCTGGACACTTCTCGAGTGTTCTGCCAATCCCAAGTGCTTTATGACTGCACATAGCACAACAAGCGAGTTTTTTATTTCTTTTATAAAATACAATTTACAATAATAGATAGGAATGAAGCAACGGAAAGTGCGCGCGCGTGCAATGTGCTTTCATAAAACACGCGCTCCAAGCCAATCAGAACGCGACATTCATAACAGTTATTTCATAAATATTCTTATAAGACGTCAAGTAGTAAAAACAGGATAACCAAGAAATTAAAAGGGTGTAAAAAGCACTAGGGTGTGTCTATCCCAGGCATATATATAAGAGGAGTGCTTTGGTATTGTTTTTTTCCATTGCTGAGCATTGCCGAGCGAAAATTGACGCGCGAGACTGAGGATGGTGTTAAAAGAACGAAACTCACCTACTTTTACCCCAGCTTTTACGCGGCCATAACGAACATAACCACAGGAAGCCCAAGCAATGTACTTGTGACATAACCAATGTAACCCAAAACCACCTCCTAATAAAGCCAAACACTCGTTGACCACAAGCAAATAGCCATCTGAATCAGAATCTTTACCAATATTGTCGTTGAAATTAGCCTTGTTAATTACTCTATAAATAGCATTGACCATAAAGAAGTCTTACACAATTTATTCAAGGAAAATGGTAAAGTTACTCTTCACACATTTTACTTGGTAAAGGAACATAAAGACTACTACCATCCAGGTTTAATCTCTACGTCAATCGATCCCGAGAGCCTGCTTATTGGTTGTTATATGAAAAGCTTTTTTATGGGAAACGACCTTAGTTCGTTATTGTACGACTTCGGACTTTGGTCCTGTGACTTGCATAGATGATTGAGAAAGTAGGCATATATATATATATAAGGTTACAATGTGGAATATTATAACAGGTTACAAAAATATTACACTAACCATCAATTATTAAGTTATTACTGTAACTCATTTTTAAAAATTACATATTTTTGTTTCTGGTGTCAACGTTGTGGAACTTCGAAACCATTCAAATTGTTATTCATTGACAAAATTGTCTTCAGCTTGTTGGCGTGGATGTCATCAAAATCCAAGCCATCAACAGACATGACAGGCTTGAGTCGCAGGCCATCACAAACACCACGAGACACCAACCACTCGAGAACCTTTCTCTCCTGCATGACAATAAAATACGAACTTGTTAAAAAAAAATAAACGAACGAACAAACAAATAAACGGACGGACGGACGGAAGGACGGACGGACGAACGAACGAACGAACGACCAACCCAACCGAGCGACCACCCAGCAACCTTCCAAGTAAGCGAGAACCAGAAACCTTCGAATAACCCACCCATTTTCACCCACCATGCAACAATAAGACAGGGAAAAATTGTTTTCTATTAGTCACCTGATCAACCGTGTTTAGTACTTCTTCTTCACATCTTTCCTGGTGTTCACCAATGCCATGTCTGACGTATCGCGAATGAATGAGACAGTTTTGTAAGATGAATACAGCCATGGCAAGAGCCCAACCACCCCAGTTAGAAACACCAGCAGTAATCAAATGGTTAACAGGTACATTACATGCGATCTCTTGACCATTCTTGATGTGCTGAATTGTCTTATGCTTGACATTGCCCATTCCTATTTCATTGCCACCATCGCCAATTCCTATCGTAGCGACCGCTGCCTTGCTTCCTTGGTAACGAGCAGCTATAAAAGAAAAACAAAATATCTATTACTATTTCTTGTACAACCTCAATTAATCTTATGCAAGCATAGCTAGAAAGTCGAGCACAGTTTATGCGCTTTTAATTGTACCTTGTAGGAAGAGTTCATCTACAGAGGTCTTTCTACAACATTCTGTAATATCATTGTTGTTCATGGTCTTGTAGGTCCCTTTATCTGTTCTACCAGCAGCCTCAATTGACACCAGAACATCAAACCTTGGTTTGTTTTCTACACCTGATGGGTAAAGGAATTTCTTTGCTGCTTCCTCAATCGATTCACCTTTACCTGGAGTGAACTGCTCAACTTCAACTACATCCTGTAATATTCCTATCTCAACACAATGTAAAACAAAATCACTCATTAACTTTCCGTTGTAATGGCTTGACACTAAAGTGACTTTCTTGCCAAGAGCTTGGAATGCTTTAGCCATTGATAATGCACCAGGAGGCCCATCAGTCTCGTCTGGAGGATCATGACCTACATTGATTGGGAATCCAGTTACTATAGCAACAGATGAAGCGTGCGACACCCTTAAGGCTGCTTTAACCAGTTGGCCAACAGTGTGAAGATGCTCAACACCTCTTTTTCCAGGGTCATCTTGGATGAGGCTTTCAATATGATTGATTTGTTGGAGGGCATTGGTTCCAAGCACAGATGCATAGAACGGATTATCTTGTAGAGTAATGACCTTGGGCTGCTCATTGCCATGTGGCGGAGGCTTGTTTTTAAAATACTCCTCAGTGGAGATATCACAAAAAAACATGCGGCCAGGAAAATGGGAGAAGCAAATTTCTGGTTCTAAAAGTGAGAGAAGAAAAAAAAATTAGTTGTCAGGTTTCGTTATATTTTAATCACCTTTTTTTTCCAGTGCCATAACCTTTGCTGAAAATTGAAAATCTGTTCTGTTTTGACATAAGAAGTACCCACACATCTTTAAAAATGGTATAACAGTGTAACATAAACTGCTGTGTTAAATTTAATTAAATGGAAATTTAAGTAAATGCTGTACCGTTTTTATTATTGAAGCCTATAAAATGACAGGAAATAGAAAAGGACAGAAATTATCAGAGTTGGAAATTGTATGTTTTCAATATTCAATTAAAAAACCATGCTTGTTTTACAAGGGTTTAATTAATAGCCAGTGGCTAACAAGCCTGTGGCCCTCGCTACATGAGCTAATTGGACTTTTGGGAGTTGACTTTTGAGGAGGGAAGAAAGCCAGAGAACCAAGAGAAAAAACCTCAACACACAGGAGAGAACCAACTACATGTAGAAGCTCTACTCACACACAACATTGAGCCCTGCGAGACTCAATTCACTTCCTCATGCCTTCCTTTATTGGCACAATAGTGCAAGTACATCAAAATGTAGATTGACACAAAAATACATGTAGTAGAATAGTATACTTCATAAGACGATTGGCGCTCCATATTGAGGGCCACAGGTTTATTAGTGTAGTACACTATTAGTGCCACCCTCATTAAATAAAGTTGTTATTATTATTATTATTATATATAGACATTCTCAACTTACTAGAAGATTTTATTGCTTTAGATGTTGTGACACCACAAGCCCAAAACACTGGAACATGGCCCTCATCAATATGTGTAGAATCACCCATGTCCTGTTTTAAGACATCTGCAATACCAATCTTTGATGGATCCCCAATATGTATTGGTGCTCCATGAACTGCATCATATCTTGCTGTGATGGCTACAGCCTTTTCAATAAGATCTTTTTTAATGGGTCTCATAGATACGACCATGCCAGGGCAGCTAAACCTTCCAACTGGAATACATGGGATATTCGTAACATACATGGAAACTGCTTTCTTTTCCTCTGCATTTTGTACAGGAATACCAGCTTGAATTAAAGCATCTTCAAAGGAAAAGCTGCATCCAATGTAAAATGTAACCATGTCTTGCCATGGGTATTCTGTCAGTTGCCATGCATCGGATATATGTTCAGCACCAGATTCCTTGTCATATCGATAAACTATGTATTTGGTGAGGTCGGTTCTTTAATAGAAATTTTGGTAGGACAGAAAAATAATTTATTATGGTATATTTTTTTGTACACTTTCCATTCTCAGGAGTTGACATTAACCAATTTCTTAATGAGTTTGAGCAATCTTAAAATTATCAAGACTAAGGGTCTGTTATCTGCCATAGCTGTAGGCCAGTACTAACTGCATCTATCTGTAACTAATTTTTATTTTGCAATCAAATGTGTACATATTTAATACTGTACTTAAAGTGCCTATCACCCTTCTGACAATATTCACAGTATTGGTTCTACATGGGGTAAGATGTGGAAAAGCCCGAAAAAATTTCATAGTTTGAGTGTGGCGTCTTGAAGTTATAAAGGTTTTTCCATGCCATAAGCTAATGTTGTGACGTATGAGGAGTAATAATTTAATATGCAAAACCTTACTGGCACAGATAAATTAAAATTGAAATACGTCATTGTTTTGCCCATTTTTCTTATAGAAATTATTGCAAGCTATTTTCCACATAGAAGCCGGTGTTTTGAATTACAAGGAACAACAAATAACCATAAATGCCTCCTCATATGTCACCGCATTAGCATATGGCATGGAAAAACCTTCATAACTATGAGAAGCTGCACTCAAACTATGAATTTTTTTCAGGTTATTCGACATCTTACCCCATGTAGAATCAATACTGTAAATATTGTCAGAAGGGTGATAGGCACTTTAAAACACCTAGATAACTGACATATTTCCCAAGTTCAGTTTTAATGTTGAATAAAACTACAGTACAGTGTAAGTGTATACAGCTCATAATTAAACAGTAAGCTTAATTATATTCATATAAACTAAACATTTATTTTTAAGTAAAGTTTTGAAAGCTCTATTTATTGAGTTCGAGGCCAATGCTGATCCCAGACCCACGGGAGAATCAATATTAACGAATGTTGATAAGTTTTGGCACAACTCACTGAGGACAAAACAATGAATTTCTGGGAATATTCTGCAAGGGGATCGACACAAAAACTGAATTTGGGATAAAACTGTGGATATAATAACTGTATGTTTTGAGCTGTGCTGTTTGGGCGTCTAGCGCGTTAAACATTTTAAATATTAATGAGATCATTGAAAAAATATAATGACTCGAAAGACCATACTAAAGCTAGTAAAAGTGGAGAGTCTGAAGGAAATTATTCAAATAGAACCCGAGTCCGGCAATGACCAAAGATTGTCTTGAATTATTATCAGAGACGTCACGCTACGTTACTACCTAACCGCAACCGCTAGATCTGCCGAACTCACCACAATCATAATTTAATAACTCTATTTCTGCTAGCAAAGCAGCAGCCATTTGGCCTCTTGCTCATAGGTGGTCCTTTTAGTATCTCTTACCTGATATCAGAATCTTTTGCAAACACTGAGGCGTTCAGTTGTCCAGCTTTACTCTGATACAACACTGGGCAAGGAGCATTGTTCAATCGACAGAATTCACTAAAATCATCAGCTAAATACGAGGGGAGAATAGCTATATTAGTTTGAAGATAGCCAGCACAGTAGCCTGATGTTGGAGCTCCAGCTAAAGATTGGTTTTCACGAAACTGACTCCTTGCTTTCTGTGGAGTCCACTTGGCCTCGTCATCTTTATCCGCCATTGTTGTTCGAAGGTTGATCCGAACGATCGATCACCGATGCTTTCCAACCACAGGAGGCCCAAGCATTATATTTGCGCAAATTCACGAAGCGTTTTAAAAGTGGTATGGACTGAAATGACACCATCATAATAATAAGTGATAGATTGTGGCAATTCTACTTTCTTGTAAAATCCTGAATTTAGAATCTAAAAATCACAATAAATCCAGCTTTTACAATTCTTTTCTTTCTTACAACGTCAATAATCCTATCCTTTTCATAAAGTTTAAAAATAAATTCAAATGATTAATTCAAAAGTTGTTGGGTCCTTCTTGCTCGATTCAGGATAGCTATATTTTGCAACATCTCGTGATGGTAGCCATTTTAGATATTATGGGCGCCGGCATGTGATAATGCAAAACTTCTATTCCTGGGTGGGGGAAAGAGGGGGGGCTTGGGGAAAAGTAGGTGGAGCAACTGAATTTTACCCCTACGTTCCCGAGGATGTTGAACGTTCACCTACAGTACTTCATGGTAACCAATTTCCAATCATTTGAAGATTTGCAAAATTAGGCCCAAGTCATCATCGAATTCATGTTTCTACGACATACGACACGTTCAATAACATTCGTAAACGGATAATCGAGAGCAAAAAGTGTAGCAGATATTCGTAATAATATAATGTCGTTTTCTGGAGAGGATCATTGACCTGTGGCGTCGAAGGGATTTTGGAGGCCAGGAATGGATTACAAAAGATTTCTTGGCCATTGAACAAAAGTGGTGTCGAGCTGAAATCACCAACCTTGTTATTTGAAATTACTAGTGGTGGATTTTTTTTGTATGTCCTTAAATATGACATCAACACAGGAGCAAGACTTGTTCAAATTTATTTATTTTTAACTACATATTTTTTCGTCCTATGCATTGACAGTAAATCCCGTCGGTRCATGCCACAAATATATTGCTTGGGCTGCATGTGTGCTTTGTTCAAGGAAGACAGGGTCACGGGTCTCTCTTGGTTCAAAGATGAGCAGGGGTTTATATTACATGAAATAAATACCTCAAATGGTCGAAGTGTTGTCTAAGTGCAGTCATAGGAAATAGGAGTCAGGATAGCGTTGTGGTGAAACGCTCGCCCCTCACCGCTGCGGTATCGATTCGATTGTTAGCAGTGTTGGTTGCTTTACTTTCTGTCTTCGAGCCTTTTTCCGCTTTTTCCTCTCTCCTCTCAAACACCAACCCCTACTAATTCTAGAGCTGTGCTCCGTTGTCATATACACGCACTTTATAGCGGCTACAAGAGGCGCCTTCACATTGCTTTCAGTTCAACCCCGTTCAGTTGTGCCACTGCTGTGCTCGCTGATGAGGGGGTGAACTATTAGCGATAAACTCAGTTTCCGATTTTGTTTCAATTAAAAGTACCTTTGTCGTTGTCATTGTTAATCATCGTTATGTATAATAGCAACAATGCAACAACAATGATGATGATGATGATATTTAACCAACAGGGGCCTCACATCCTACTATAGGGTTTTATATAATATATATTTTATTATATAATATAATAAATCCGGTGCGCTCATTTACGTCTTATGCTGCTATATTCACCTACAGGTGATTATATATAACTCGCGTACGCGCTCGCTCGTTTGTCGATTTGTATCACTTGCAGAGATAAATCACATTTCAAAAGACAAAAGAACTCTATCTCCGCTATTTATCAAATTCACTTGTGTTAAAAATACTAAAACACAATACAAACTCGCTGGCTGCATAATTCATCAAGAGCGCACAACACGACGCCAGGAAAGTACAACTTGTGCAATTGGTATTTCTTACTGAAGTGTGGCCAGTAGAGTCTTCAGCTTGTTGGCGTGGATGTCATCAAAATCCAAGCCATCAACAGACATGACAGGCTTGAGTCGTATACCATCACAAACACCACGAGACACCAACCACTCGAGAACCTTTCTCTCCTGCATGACAATCAAATATGAAGTTACGTTGTTGAAATGGGTGGTGGTAAATGGAATAAATGAAAGATTCATACAAACGGTCCAGCCCGCCACCGACCCAGCCAAGTAAGGGAGAACCAGAAACCTTCAAATAACTCACCCATGTACATGCAACCATATGACCCAACCCACCCCAGACCGGCAAAAATTGTTTTCTTTTAGTCACCTGATCAACCGTGTTTAGTACTTCTTCTTGACATCTTTCCTGGAGTTCACCAATGCCATGTCTAACGTATCGCGAATGAATGAGACAGTTTTGTAAGATGAATACAGCCATGGCAAGAGCCCAACC